>OZ020491.1:18620235-18866219 GCA_963971405.1 Psococerastis gibbosa | reverse complement strand
TGTAACCTAATCTAACCTATCCTAATTCAATGTAACCTAACTTAACATTATATTTATTTGATATAAAAAATATTTTTTTTAAAAAAAGAAATGATGAATTTAATCTAGGTAAACAGCTAACCTAACCCAATGTAACCTAATCTGGCCTATCCTAATCCAATGTAACCTACCCTAACTTGATATAAAAATTTAACCTAGACTAATATTAAAACTTAACCTGTCCTAGCCCAATGTAACTAAATCTAACATAGAAAACACAACTGCCTGGTATATTGCACCCAATGTAACCTAATCTAACCTATCCTAATTCAATGTAACCTAACTTAACATCATATTTATTTGATATAAAAATATTTTTGTTAAAAAAATGATGAATTTAATCTAGGTAAACAGCTAACCTAACCCAATGTAACGTAATCTGGCCTATCCTAATCCAATGTAACCTAATCTAACCTATCCTAATTCAATGTAACCTAACTTAACATCATATTTATTTGATATAAAAATATTTTTGTTAAAAAAAAAATGATGAATTTAATCTAGGTAAACAGCTAACCTAACCCAATGTAACCTAATCTGGCCTATCCTAATCCAATGTAACCTATCCTAACTTGATATAAAAATTTAACCTAGCCTAATATTATAACTTAACCTGTCCTAGCCCAATGTAACTAAATCTAACATAGAAAACACGACTGCCTGGTATATTGCACACCTATTGTGAGAAACTGAGACTTAGTTGGGATTATTGAAAATTCATTTTTATAAACACGGCTGGTGGGTATATTGAACACCTATTGTGGGATTAATACATTTCTTTTAAGATGCTGAGTGCACTTATTATATCGGCGTACCTGAATTAATAGCGATGTGTCATAATCTTAATGCGAGGGGGACTGAAATGGCCACCGACCTTATGCACTCCAATATATAAAGGGTTGTCTGCATGGCAAATAAAGGGACTGTCTACTCATCAGCGACTGCTTATATGAATATGTACCTTTAACTGGTATTGTACATCAACTATTGTAAATGAATGTAAACCATTTTATGATATATAAATTTTATAATACACATATTTTAAAAGAAATCAATGTCTTTTCATACAATCACTTAAAACAAGCTTTTAAGCCTAAGACTTATCTATAATACAATAATGACCATGAGCTAAACGAATGTAAACCATTTTATGATATACAAATTTTATAATACACATATTTTAAAAGAAATCAATGTCTTTACATACAATCACTTAAAACAAACTTTTAAACCTAAGACATATCTATAATGCGATAATGACCATGAGCTAAACTATCAATTCCATTACGACACACATACCGTTTATCATCATAAGGACTAAGAGTGACTTTTTGCTGTTTAATTGTAAAAAGCTTATGATCTCTACTTTGAATACGGAACATTGGTTTACGTGAGTCTTTTGCTATGCAAGGCTTAAATAAGGTATTGTAATAGTCTTGATGGTTAATATGATGTTTAAGGGTTGAACGAACTATACCTTTGCCCACTTTCTTCTCCTTTCCCTCCTCTAAAAGGGAATACAATTTTGGGCGTAAAGCAACACATTGTAAAATGTGAGATTGAGCATTTTCATCTTTGAACGTTCCCACTTTCTTTTTATTTTCAATATTGTATAAGAGATGGTTCGGAGGATATACTGAGTTATCAAATAAATGGGGATATGGTTTTAAATCAGTGTACAAATCATCACTCTCAACCTCATAAACGAGCGAATCTGTATCTGTTAAAATCAGTGCAGCTTTATCACCATACATTTGTTTTACAAAGTTATAATGAAATTCATACATAACTACCTTGGATAGTTCGAGAACGGTTAGGCCAATAAATATTGGCTTGTTTAGCAAAATATTAGTTTTTTTTGACCGGACTGCTATTAAATCGTTTGAAAAAATCTTAAAATCTTTAAATGCAGGGGATGAGATAAGTTTACGAGCTCGTTTGGCAGTGTTAACTAACTCTAATTTTGCGTGATTTCTAACATTCTCCATTGTCTTCCCATACATACTATTAATTTTCAATTTATAAAAATCCTTCTCGAAATCATTACAAGCTAATTTCCGTTTTTCTGTGTTAAAATCGATAAAGGGTCGCATCCAAGCGCTTTGCTTAAAAGCTAAAATTTTATGTATACATTTTAATTTTAATCCCAATTCTAAACATTGCTTCAAATTTCGATAATGTATTATATAGTTGTGTTTATCGTTTAAGTTGGGAATAAGCTTTGAGAAGTTGGATGTTAAAGATATATCATTTTCAGCGAGAAATTCCTTACAATAGGGGGAAATCATGTCTGATGTTACAACACAATGTTCAGCTGCTAGTGGGTATTCATTATGTAAATCATGTAATTTTTGTGGATATTCCATGTCCACCTGTAATATGAACCCATCATCGCCCTCATCAGGTGCGAGCATTACATTAAAGTTTTTGATTTCTTCCTCCTCCATCCAGCGAAACCCACTAATAGGTAAAAATTGACGCATCGCATGTCCGTATAAGTTAGTGCAATCCCAATATACTATAAATTTGGATGGCTTATTTGAGTCAAATTTTTTTAAGTATTTATTGTTGCTTTCCGCAAATCTTTTTGAAATCATACTTATACCCCCGCGAATCCCAGCCTCACAAAACAAATACATATCAGGTTCGCTCAATAGCTCAAGTTCTACTCCTGTCATTTTCAGACAGCTCTGAAGAGCTAGCCCTGGTGCTGTGTACATGTGACAAATTTCGAGGTTATCGTTTTCAAAACATAAGGCTCTAAAGGCTTCAAAAACATCGCAAAGGAGAAGGGTGTCTGTTAATACATACAAGTCTTGGTATTCTCCTAAATTCTTTATACTAAAAGCATTCCACACCTTTTGAGCATGTTCATATTTTTCTTGTGAAATCCCCTCTTGAGTTAATTGACTAAAAAATGCATCAATTGGAGGTAAGTGTTCCTCATTAAATTTTGATTCGTGCGTTATATATTCATAGGGGAAGACACCCTTCCTCAACATCAAGTCTAATTTTTCACCCACAAAACATGTTTTCATAATTTTAAATTTATTTTTATCCGCATCAACAAGATTTTTGACTAATGAATCTAAAGAGGAGGCCATAAATTGATAAGTGTCTAAAAAGCGTAACTCTCCAATACTAAAGGCTATATATTCCTCCATAGTTTTAGCTATACAAGTAATTTTCATATTTTTTAGTTTCCCAACCCCTTCCATGATAAGATGACCATCATAACGTTTTAAGTTATGCATAAAAACGGGGATATGTTTTGGAGTTCGAAAATTGCTCATATTACAAACATTATGTAATGCTTGTCTATATTTCCCCGTTATATGACAGTGGTCTATTACACGATCATTTCCTAGTGGTTTTTGACAAACATTACAAATGACAGAGTTTTTAAAATTTTCTCTATCCTCGTCAGTCATAATTACTGCTTTAATATTTTTATAAATGTTTAAAATTTCATCCTTAACATTTAATAACGATTTCAAAAACACATCAACAGCATTAGCTCCCCTGTAAACTACCGGTTCTTTAAACTTATTCCCATTGATATCTACAACAACATAACAAAACCCTGATGGTATATGTGCAGATAATTTTTCAGTGTTACAAATAGTCCCTTCAACGGGACTGAGAATGCTCTCGAAATCGGCATATATTCTATATGCTACAGGGATCATATATTGTGCCTTATCAAATTTCATAGTGCTTTTCTCCTGAATTGGAAATGTGGTTTTTTGAGGATCATGTCTTGAGCAGAGTGGCTTATGTTCATGTAAGCGTTCAGCACTACTAAAGGCGTGTATGCACCAACGACAATAAAACTTTTGTTCCTTATGTTTAGTGATTGAGAAATTAAGTTTGTTGAAATTTTTAATAAGACAATAATGTGAATTTTCGTCTTCCGTTATGTAAAGCAGATCCACCTGCTTATTATAATGGTGACTTTGTGATAAATATAATGGGTACAGTCTGTGATCATAACCAAACACATTTACTCCAATATTATTATTTTTTTCAAATTTTGAAATGACTTGCAAAGATACTGGGTAAGTTATACCTTTCATATCTAACTCTTTTTCATACTTTTTATAATTATAAACCCGCTGAGCATCCCGACTTACTGGATGTAAGTATGCTAAAATTGACCATATAAAACATTTGAGATCGTCATTTTTAATATTGATTACTGCTTTAGTGTTATAGATTTTTTTGGGTAAAGGGATGTAACTACTACCACTGCATGGATTATATTCAGCAATAAAAATAACAAAATGTTTTAAAGATTTCAACACCCACCCGCTTCCCATTGCTTGAAATTTATCTATTTTTACTAAAATTTGTTCAATCATTTGTTGATATTTTATTGTGGAGTCATCAGTGAGGAAAAGTTGTTCGTTTTTAGCATGAAACCATGCTTCAGTATAGTTTTTATTATTGTCGGGTCCGCGTTCAAATTTAATGTGTAAGGCTACATACCATTTAATTGCATTAAAAAGTTTAATGTTTTCAGTTGTAATAGAATCAACCTCACCTTCCATATTATTTAAATATACAACGGGATCATGTATGGTTATGTTTTTATAATTGTATTGTTTTACTACACCATCTAGAGCTATAGATGTTTTGCATAAAAAGTTCTCCTCGTTGGATAGTGCTCCCCCGCTCATAATTGTGCAATTATTCTTATGATTAGTAAAATCTTCCCTCATAAACAATTTCTTGCAATTCAAACAATTAATAATATGTATGCTTAATATGTGGACTTTCAAACTATACTTCCGAGCAAAAGGGACCGAACAGAATTCACAAATATATTTACACTCAAGGGTTTTAACAGATACAGGATTCTCATACTTACACGAAAAGATAGATGAACATTCTTTACACAGAACTGTAAGTGGACTGGAGTTGTTGATTTTGCCCCCGCATGCCTTGCAGTCCTCTCCATTCCCAGCAGATGTCAGTTTTGGGCGAGTTTGTACAATTTCCATCCCGTGATTTGCTGATGTATGCCGCTGCAATATATGATGAGATAGGTCCTCTCTGCATGTGAATGTGGCTTTACATTTTTTGCATGGTATAATACTAACTCCATGTTTGTTTATGACATGTCTTTTTAAATTGCAATTTAGTGTGAAACTCACAGCACATATTCTACACACATATTCCCTCGCGTTCAGTTTCCTTTTCTTCGATTCCATGCTGTACGATTACACAAATTCACTACACTGAAGTGGTATTACGCGAATGAAGGTTCGGTTTCAACTAAGCTCCTCAACCCAAGGCGATGCCTTTTGTAGCGACGACCACCCACGAAGGATAGATGGTAAGGGTACAGGGATAGATTGTCCATCACGAAGCGGATAATATGTTGTTAAGACACCATTCATTTTCTAACGATCGATTGCAACTAATGCAAAAACAAAAATCACTTTAGCTTACAATGGACTGTCAGCGAGGGGTAGATTTATTAATGGCTTGTTTGTTTGAACCATTAGACGGCTGTACAGAGTTATATGCACCTGGTGATTCACAACAGGTTTGAACCTGCACTCTGTTATTTGTTTGCCAAATCAATACTTCCC
This sequence comes from Psococerastis gibbosa, assembly GCA_963971405.1. Lineage (NCBI taxonomy): Eukaryota > Metazoa > Arthropoda > Insecta > Psocodea > Psocidae > Psococerastis > Psococerastis gibbosa. The sequence continues at coordinate 18,860,583 of OZ020491.1, read as the reverse complement.
TTCAACCTAAGTGTTGGATAGATTTACGAAAACAAAAATCACTTTAGCTTACAATGGACTGTCAGCGAGGGGTAGATTTATTAATGGCTTGTTTGTTTGAACCATTAGACGACTGTACAGAGTTATATGCACCTGGTGATTCACAACAGGTTTGAACCTGCACTCTGTTATTTGTTTACCAAATCAATACTTCCCATAAACATATGCTTCGGATAGATTTATTAAAATTAATTAGCTAATGTACTCGTTTAATTATTTGATTTACATCATTTCATAGTCTATGATTAAGATAACCCTTCACCGTTCAAGTACTCGATTATGACTGAAGCAATAGCTTGTTTCTTTCAACCATTAGTTTTTAATACTCATCATCATCTAACTATAAGCTTAAAACTAATTATGCAATTAATAAAACAAGAACAAAAATATATATAGAAATTATTCATATATTTACATTATTTCTGTAGTTTACAATAATAATACATCATGAAATATTCATTCTATGATCTGTAGGTTGACACTATTTTTTCCCCGATGGCTTGAAACGATAAGATACATCTCAGCTCCTGGAGTAACTTCACTTTGTTGAAAGGCTGGCAGATATTGTTGAGGCACAAAACATTCCACGACTTCTTTTTCCAATCCTCGCAGTATGACTTTTACAGCTGGTCCATATTCTGTTTTTTCGATTTGCACTATTTTCAATATTAGGTATTTAACTCCAATCACTAGCTTTCGCATTGGTATGGTAGGCCCGGCTACTTGGTTGATAGCATTAACTTTATTGAATAGAGATGTCATGTTGTAAGATTATACAATTTTACGTATAAAGTGGTATTACTTGAGTCTTGAATGAAGGTTTGGCTTCAACTAAGCTCCTCAACCCAAGGTGATGCCTTTTGTAACGACACATTTAGAACCTTCTAGATGTCTGGCTGTACGGGGAGGGGGGGGGGTGCGTCATAGACCACCCACCTGGTACAGAGATAGATAGACAACGGGATAAGCACGGCGGGGTACAAAGACCACCCACGAAGAAGAAAGAAGAAGAAAGAAATGTTTTAATTCAATTAACACCATTAAAAAAAAATAAAAAAAAAATAAATAAATAAAAAAAAAAAAAAAATAAAATAAAAAAAATAAAAAAATAAAAAAAAATAACTCTGTATCTCACAAATTAGTAATTATAAAAAAAAAAACGATCATGGTGCCAGAACCTCAGACCACCCACGAGGGGTAACACACAAAAATAGATAGACCACCCGCGGGGGATAGATGGGATAGCACGACGGGGGGTGGGATAAGCGCCAGAAACCCCCTTTCTACTCTACTCAGGTTAAGATTAAAAATAATCGCCCACAGTATTACAGATTACAGAATTCAGGGGTACAGAAACTTTTTCAACTATTTTGCAGTTGATTACTGATGCTGAAAGTGCCCTCACTGGGGGGGGGGGGGGTGTGTGTGTGTGTGTGTTTCCATTAGCAAGTATTTGAATATTAACAGCTGATGGCGATTGTTTTAAAATACAAACATACATTTAAAATACAAACTAATTTTAGAATGGAAAGTGCTATTAAAAATTGTTTTGTTTACATTTTTAGCCCCAAGAACAAGTTAATAATACTAACGGCATCGCAGGCCTGCTAAGCTGTTAAAACTCGGACGAACCATAACGAAGCAAATTAGGACTTAGTTCAGCTACCTGGAAAATCCTAGCCCGTCGAAAGGAAGTAATGTAATAGTCGTACTCAGCACGGGGCACAAGGCTTATTAAGTGCATACGCAATAACTGTATCAAAAATATTTTTTTCAATAATAATACATGAAGAAAGACGGCTGTACTACTGTACGATGTACGGATTACCCTTACCAGAGGGTGCAGAATATTTTTTGTGGCTTTTCAAAGTTAAGGTAGGCTCCATACACAGTTTAAGTAGATTTTATTTTATTTTTATTATTGTGAGGGGGGGGTTGAACCTCAAATCCCCTCCCCTCAGTTCAGTTCAGACCCCTCTTGCGCCTCACCATACGAAAACTAGGTACTAGAAGTAGGTAGGAGCCGCCAAAAGAAGGTATACCTGGAAAACCGTTAGATACGTATCGTATACGTTAATCAAAAAGGGGGAATACCCCCTCCCCCTAATTGCACTGCGCCTATGAGCCACCTGCGCCACGTAACGTAGCATCTGCTGGCTCCGAGCCCCTCTGTAAGTCAAGGAGCGTGGCACCACTCTCAATTTCAGGCCAGGAGCCAGAAAACGTCGGGCAGGTCGCGCTCGGTTGAGGAGCGACTTTCATCGCCGCCCCAGGCCTCACTTTCTGTGTGCCACACTGGATACGGCGGCTAGGCGCTACAGCGGACAGCTGTCTTAATAAGACCCCAATTCACGGATGGCACATTCTGATGAGACAAGCCAAAAATTGGACAGCTGACAAGTAGATAATAAATGCAATGTTTTTATGTACCTTCGATTGAATCGACTTCGATGGCAAGGTGGTAGCGTGCTTGTACTTGTGCGAGTCTCTTCAAGCCATGCGATCGGAGAAATGTCGTAACTCAACACAGGTATAACCTACAGAAGCGACTGAGGAGGTTATTCGGATACGTTCATTAAATTGTTTGTTTGCGATTGACCTTAAAAAAAAAAAAAAAAAAAAAAAAAAAAAAACTATTTATATATTTTGTTGGCTATTGCTCTATCAGGTACTTTGTGGTCGGCATTCAGCATCCGGCTATAAGGTAGGGCACCCATAAGTGTTGTGTGGACTCAGACCCGGAGAGTTTCGAACCGCAACCATTCGGTTCATAGTCCTATTCTCAACCCATTCCGTGATTGACTTGTGTCACAGCTGGCCTGTACTGGCACCCGATCTGTATACTACATCCTTTTAGACAACAAAATATGGGAGCGAAGTGACATATTCAAAATGTACTTGGCATATAGTTTCTTTTTAGGAACCGTTTGGGTTTGGTAGACCCCTTACTACAGTCTTTAACTTGTTGTAACCATGACTGCGATGTGATACTAATAATTAATTAATTAATTTTTTTTTAATAAAAAAAAGTTAATCAATTGTAACAGTTTCTCCATAAATTTCAAATTTGATGAAATTTTAGTTCTTAATAATTATCAATAAAAACCTGTTGGACAAAAAATAAAAAAAAAGAGGGAAAGTCCACAACTTGAAAAGACTAAAAACTAAAATAAATTGCTTATTAAATTAAATAAGAAATAAAGAGTAGATGTTAAGAAACATCAGAATTGGGGGAGCCAATTTTCTACGGTCTTTTAAAACTGCCCAATTAAGCTTCATGTTTTTTTTACATACGATATTTTAGTATAAAGGTTAATCGCGTACAAACAATTTAATGAATGTATCCGATCTACCTCTTCAATCGCCTCACTAAGTAACCTAATGGGTCCTTGTGTCGAGTTACGACACGTCTCCGACCGCAAAGTGTGTAGATGGCACTTGCCACCGAACTCGAGATATATATATATATATATATATATATATATAAGCTGTTCAAAGGGTCTGAATATTGATAACAATCAATAGTAACACACCCCAGACCTCAGATGTAGGCGAGGCGAAAGTATTTCTATTTAAGTTCAGTATAAGAAAGGGCCATTGGCCCTAACTACGCTGCTAATAAAGACGATTTTTTTTGTCTCCCACTTTAATTTTTAATGGTATTTAAATTTTATTGAAATAGCCTAAAAATTTGAAAATGGTTCCCAATGGAAGGCGAAATCCAAGGTCAGCTGCCATTAACACACCGCCGATAGATTCAAAACGGTGCCAAATCGACCTTAATGTCCAAAATTTATTAGGGAAGTGCTGAGACGTCAAGGCTAATCGAAAGCTTATTTTTAGGGCGGCAGTTGTGTTTGAAAGGGCAGATCCAAGGTCAAATAAAAAATCGCTTTCTCTTGATCTCTTATTGCAATGCGAATTGGCCGCTCCCCTCGAAAAAAAATTGGCTACCCCCCAAAATGCCAGTCATCCGGGCTATTCCGCACCGCGTTCTACACCCCCGGAACCGAAAGTTTATAACTGTTTCTTTGGTCCTTGGGATATTTTTCTTTCGCATGCTATAGTTCACAGTCGAAGAGACTGTAAGGCGGCTATTCCACTTGTCAATATTCCGTTATTTGTGCATCAATAATTGATGGGATTTTTGTTTTAATGAGACTATTATCTAGATACTTAACCTATCTATTATAAATTAAGTTATAATATGGTAGATGCATAAATGACGGAATATTGACAAGTGGAATAGCCGCCTAAGGTGACAACTTTCCTCCAATTTGGGGCGCTTTCCTCCCTTCAATCTCCTAGATTTTCACCTTAGCGACTTCGGTGGCAGCGTGCTTGTACTTGTGCGAGTCTCTACCCACCTTGCGGTCGGAGACGTGTCGTAACTCGACACAAGTACCTAACCACTAAGAGAGGTTAATCGGATGCATTCATTAAATTGTTTGTTCGCGATTAACCTTTTTAATAAAATAAAAAAATAAAAAAATAATTTTTTTTAAAAACATGACGCTTAATTGGGCAGTTTTAAAAACACGTAGAAAATTGGCTCCACAAACTCTGATGTTTTTATTATCTACTCTTTATTTCTTATTTAATTTAATAAGAAATTTATTTTAGTTTTTTAGTCTTTTCAAGTTGTGGACTCTTTTACTCTTTTATGGTATTTTGAATCTTTTGTACAACAGGTTTTCATGATAATTATTAAATTAAATTAAATTTCATCACATTTAAAATTTATGGAAATACTGTAACACCCATAATAAAAAAATATAACCTATTATATGAAATAGTCTTCTACAATTTGAATAAATCAAATCTTCAATAATTTGCTTAGTAAATTAAACAAATAAGTAAATAAAAATTTCAGGATTTATTTCATTTTCTTCATCTTACATTATTATTATTCATCTACTTTCCCAAGCGTATTCTGAACTTACCACAGGTAAACAAGTTTTTTTTTTTTTTTTTTAAGTTAAGTAAGTTACTACATATACTGTATTGTTTTAAATTTTGTATCAATGAATCCATATTGTAAACTTTTATTTTTGGAGGAATATATTTTACTTTTATTACTTTACTTTACCTTCCGCGGACCACAAATCATAGAATCTTCAGGAATATTGTAGAGGTAGATAATACAGTATATATATTTTAGTATACAATATAAATAGTACGTGCTGAAAACGGGCCATTTTATTTTAATTAAGGTCAAAGTGTCCCGTTATCATTTTAATTCCGCCAAATAGTAGGCCGAGGCTATGTTTACCCATCTTTGTTTTCTTAAGGCCATTTTAGAAACCACGAATACAATAGGACAGTCAAATGTGCTAATTTATTCGCAAATCAGTCCAACCTTCCACCTTGTGACCTTATTTACATGCTAACAATTTTATATATTGTTGAATTTGGGCTGAACGAAATCGCAATCGACCTTCAAAATTATTTTATTTAATACTCTACGTGCTTGTGTTAGTTTTGGCGTAATAGTAGTCAAGTAGCTAACTTGGTAGAATTTAAAATCACCGAGATTAATTCTTAATGCATATGCTACAATGCTAGGATCATTTTTTAATGCGGCTCTATATTTCACCCTTAGGTGGTACTAACAAGGTACTACTATATAAAGAAGAAAAAAACATTTTTTATTCGCTTTAATTCCCGTTAGTAATTTTCATTCATGGTTAATGTTTTAAAGTTATTCCTATCTGCTTGTGCTACGCCTACTGCTTTGTTGTAGAAGGAAAGCTTATTGAAGTCCATAAGGGGAGCCTGCAATTAACGCTCGAGGAAGGAAAAGCTCCCCAGCGACTAATATCAGGTGACAGAATTTGAAACTAAGCTCTGCATTTTAAAGGCATCATTATCGAACTAGGGTGCACCGAGTACCGACTCGTTTGTCTCTACATTGAAATAAAAAGGGGTTTTATTACTGAAATGAGGCCAAAGAAGCCGTTTTAATACTTTAGGTGCCCATTCCATTGACAGGCTAGGGCTATTTCCAAAAACGGTGACGTGGTAGCAGACATTCAAGACTTAGGTGGCGTTTCCACCGACCTCGCATTGCAGAATTGACGGAAATGTTTATTTTCTTCTATGCCATAGTTAAAATTGATCAATGATCATACAGTAAAATCACAAACAAACCAACTAAAATTAAAAATGGCGTCATTGGATATGTTAAGTACAAACATTTTTATAGATTTCTATAAAAAAAAAATCTAATTTCCGTCAATGTCATTTGCATTCTGCAATGCGAGATCGGTGGAAACTTAACCTAAGTCTTGAATGTCTGCTACCACGTCACTGTTTTTGGTAATAGCCCTAGCCGGTCAATGGAATGTGATATGTGATATATAGGGTATATTGTAAGCAGCCAAAGACGGCTGGCTATTTCAATTGGGGGAGCTAGAGGTGATGCCTAATTATAGTTGGGAGGTTCCATTGAAATATGGCGGCCATTCCACATACGTACATCGTCAATGAAAATTATGAAATTGAATGACATTTCAATTTTACTCTATGCCATTGTTAAAATTGATCAATTATCAATTGATCATAGAGTAAAATATTAGAATATTAGAAGTTCTTTGGTAAAATCACAAACAAACAAAATAAAATTAAAAAATGGCGTCATGCATGGGATATGACAAGTACAAATATTTTAATTGATTTCTCTAAAAAGAAAGCATTTCTGTATAAAAATTATAATAAGGATTAAATAATAAGGCGACGAAGAAAACAAATGCAATTTCAAGAAACAAATGCAAACAAATTTCAAATATTTGGCGCATACGCTTCAATTGAAAATTGTCAATTTTTGAAAAAAACATATGGAATGGCCCCCATCAATGAGAAATTGAAATGTCCTTCAATTTCATAATTTTCATTGACGTTGTACGTATGTGGAATACCCGCCTATACAGAAATTCAGACATAAAAATTGCCAGCAATTGTTTATTGTTGCTGAGTTGGTTATTGGGTTTTAAATATCTATCATGTCACTACTCAACGTTAACCAAAACGTAAAAAACCGAAAAAATTTAATATTCAGCTGTTACGCTTTGGGGTGTCGGCGAATCGTAGGCTACAAGTGTAAGAATTAATATACGGCGATTAAAAAGTTTAACAATTAATTTTTGCTGTCGGCTTACCCCATAGTTGCATTTAGAGCTGAATGATGTAGCAAGGAAACAGTACATACCTGTAACAAATTTATACAAATCAATTTTGACATTCATAGCAGTAAGAAAAGTGCTTAAAACCTAGTGTACTATGTAAACCGGAGGGGATTTAACATAATTTTGTTTTAATGCGTTACGTATAATATATAGTAGACAGTAATAATCAAACTATCGAGGCAAAACATCCTGCAGCCTATAGATTTATAGACAATCATGGCCGTAGCTAGCCAGAGGGGGGGAGGGGGTGTCCAGCGTACACTAGATAGAATGGAGTGTGTGGTGACGTGAGATCAACCCCCCCCCCCCCCAAAAAAAAGGAACACAGGAAGCATGGCTAGGGCTGAGTTGCAGGCTACTAGCGGGGTCGCAAGTGGCGGATACCAAAGAGGCCACCAGATATGATGGCTAGCTGCGAATATAACGAATAAGCAGTCCCGACCAAGCAGCGGCATAATTGGAGGGTGTGGTGGCAAGTCTGACGGTGTAGGCTTGTCTAAGAAAAGCCACAGTAGTCCGAGGATGACTGTAAGTGGGCGAATAGTTGCCACTACTAAGAAAGCAACCACTAGTTGGGTACTCTTTTGTCCTGGGATTGAGCCCCGAAGGCGGAGGAACTCGATGAAGAATCAACGGCATAAGGATGCGGAAGGCAATGGGAAACCCCTGCATTCCAATTTCTTAGTACAGTCATCATGACTAAGCGCATTCGATACATCCTTGACTTCCTTTTAGTGAGTCCGAAGTACAGTATCTACGATTGCCATGATGATCGCCAATCTTCGAGAGAATAGGCATTGGAAGAAGAAGAAGGAATCATGTACGGGTTCACCCATACCGGTTCTTTACTTCAGTCATCCATAGTAGTCCAACATAGGCTGGCGGATCGTCGTGGTACCTGTCACCGGTAGGAAGACCATGGTCTTGGCAGTGAATACCTGGGTAAGGAAAGGTCATGTTCTTGGCTGCAGGCCGTTGCACTGCCTGCCTGGTCCTGACCTTGGGGCCTGGACTTGGGAAACTCTTGACGGGTGACGAGACTGCCTCGGCTGCTTGCACGCGGTTTTCCGGACTACTCAATGGCTTGGCGGAGTTGTATCAGAGACGTCTCAGTAACAATGGGGATGGCAGACTTCTATCGCTGTTTGGTGGAATAGCCGAATATGGAGAGGGTTTTGCCATAGGGCTAGTGGCTACAAGAAGTGCCTCAGACATTTCAGGACGGGTGTTGGCTGAAGAAGAAGATCTTCGAGTTAAAATAGACATAGAAGTTAGAAGTCTAGGCAACTTAAGGATTAAGGGACTGTTGACTAATCATGGGAATAGAGCAAACCGGAAAGCGGAAGTATTTATGGCAGGTCGTGAGAATATGTCGGTGAACGAGTTAAACATTGAACTATTAAAATCAATAATTTTTGACAAAAAATTCAGGCAGCTAAGTGGTTATACCGTTAAGCGTTTTACTTTCGGTGGGAAGAGATTAGATAAACCCTTAATCCGCATGCGAGAAGCATGCCTGGCTTTCTCAAGGTGCAATGTTGAAGAGGGGTCTGGCCTGGAAGGTCTATTTTTGCAAGGTCGTCTGCGACATGAGGCGGATTTAAGGTGTCAGGTTTTTTAGGTGCACATTTAGAGGTGGGGCGTGACAGATATTTCCAGGAGCAACAGTGACCGGTGACAGTGCCTCGACTGTCACTGATACAAATACTGGTGATCTCTGTTACTGGAGTGACTGGTTTTGTTCCTGCTATCTAAGCAATCTTGGTACATCTTGGTATGAGTAATCAAAAGTCACTGTCACTTCTCTTACTTGACAGTGATTTATACAAGTTACATAGACTTATTCGTTTCGCTTAACAATTAAAGTCGGTTATTCTTTGGTTTAGTTATGCCAAGAGATTTAAGAAGTAGTAATATATATATATATATATATATATATATATATATATATATATACTGAAAGCTAGCCAGTTATGGAGCAGTCACGGTGACAGCCTCGGGCATACCTTATTTTTAGCTTACGTGAGACGATCGGAAAGCATTTCGGGGAATTTCGCTTAAGACTGCCTAGTGCATAGGCTAAACCTGAGCGAGTTACTTGCTCTTGCATGCGACTATCAGAGTATTAGAAACAAAGCTATTTAAAATATAGCCTAAATCGGTGACAGTGAGACAGTGACTCAAATCACCAGTATTTTCTTTGGGTAGGAACGGGTGGTTGCAGTGACCATCGAAGTCACGGTGATAAATCACAGCGACAGAAGTAACACCCCACCTCTATGCACATTGCACAGACATTTCTTCTTCTAAAACCTCTTCTATTGAAGATTGGCGATCATCATGGTAGTTGTAGCCATGATGAATATACTAGGGAATGCAATGCAGTGGCATCCCATTGCCTTCTGCCGTTGACTCTTCATTGAGTTCCTCCACCTTCGGGCCCAGTTTTTCAACCCCAGGACAAAAGAGTGCCCTGCATAGACACTGTGTTTTTCGCTTATCCCGGCTCAAACTCGGCCCCGTATCTATTCATTCACCATTACGTGCTTCTATCTTCACCACGAGGAGGTACAGATTTTCGCGTCTTCGCCTCTGAGACCATAAAAACATCACTCATCGCCAATCTTCGATAGAAGAGGCATTCGAAGAAGAAGAAGGTAGCATGTACGGGTTCACCCATATCCGTTCTCTACTTCAGTCATCAGTCCAAGACGTGAAGGACACAAGTAGTCACTAGAGTAGTCACAGCATTGGGGGTATCATCTTCTACTTTCAAATTCATAAAAAAAACTCCGGACATTATTAATGAATCTTCCCATGGTTTTACATCCAATCACAACCTTTGTAAAGAACTGGTTTCTCACCTTCAAAAACTAAAACAAAGACTCCAAAAAAAGACCCTAAAATCATACGCAACTTGAGTACAAATTGGACCCCTCATTTTTATCAATGGCAAAGGTGTTGAAAATTAGCATTTTATCCTTATTTAAATTTTTGATAATCCCTACCAGCAAACATGCCCTTCATTTTTAATTCGTCTTGGCCAAGATAAAAAGAGCGCGCTATCTTGTCAGTGACCTAGAAATTTTATATCTGTATGATTATGCAGCCTCTTATAAAGATGATTTTTACGATAGCCTAGGTTAGGTTTTAGCTTTGTTGTCAGAAAGTGCAGTGAGACTGCATTTTGATAAGTCATGTTTCTTATAACATGCAGTTTTTATGTAAAGATGGTCAATGGGTATGTTACTTACGAGCATGCCCGCCAGATGGGCACAGCCAGAGAGGTCCGGGGGGGGGGGGCAAGATTTGAAGGGTTAACAATAGACAGAATTTGATTTTCTTTGATGAGTTTACACAAAATAAAAAAGGGCGGGGAATTTAAACTAGATATAATAAAACAAATTTTTTAATGACTTTTGCTTTGCTTGATGCGGAAAAAGGCAGATAATATTTTGCGGATATGCGGACAAAATCATAATGTTATAATTACAACTGGTTAGATTGTATAGAAATAATATTGCATTTAACCCAAAGGGGGTCTCCCGGGAAAATTTTGAAAATATAATTGCAAAATAGTGGGGTTTTACGTATTCTAACAGCAGTAAAGTATAGATTTTACAAAGCTTAAAATGAAATGCTTATTCACATGGCTGTTAACAGGGGGGCCCGCGGAGGCCTCCCCCAGGGGAATTTTTTTTAATAGGCCCGAAATAGTGGGGTTTTACGATTTTAACAACATTAAAGTTTATAATTTAGAGGAATACATTATTTTTAAATCACATTCCTAGATTAATTTAATTCTCAACTTTTGATATCAGGGGGGGGGCTGCAGGTTACGGTCATGCTGTACAATGTACCATGTCAGTCTTTAATAGAAAATGACGGTGTAATCCGAATGGCTGAATAAAATGTCGCTGTTAAACCCTCAAAAGTCAAAAGTTAAAAATTTGGTCTACGGCAAATTAACCCTCGTACAAAGGACTAAACACCTTTGCCCCATTCCAAACTTATAAAAATTAATCCTACCCATTGCAAACTTATAACCAAGCCCCTTCTTCTAACCACAAAGAACCCCCAATAAAGGTTGAAACAACAGACACTCTATGGGAATGCGCCATAGAAGTAGATCACCTAGACCGCAAAACTTCCATTTTTGCCAAGCCCCAAATAATGTCCCGTCTGTTGTATATTTTTTAAGGCACTATATACCCGGGTATTGTCATCCGCCATTTTTCATCCAATATTTCCTACATGGTAAGTATTGTAATTATTTTTAAGAAAAGTAAAAGATTGAAAAAAACGAAAACACGTTCTAGTATTCTTTTATTAAACACTTCCCTAATTGGTAAAACGTTTTTTTAATAGAAATAAATAAACAACGATAAATTTCTAATAATAAATAGGTAAACACCCAATGCTTGGCTTATACACCAGACTTATAATGGATAAAAAATGGCGGATGACAATACCTGTCTAATATAGAGCCCTAATATTTTTATTCCAATGAAGGTAGGTATAGCAAAAGGTAAAAACCTGAGGCAGTGGTTTGGGAAGAGCACGACGTCCCTTTTCAGAGCAGCAGTCTCCAAGGCACGAATTGCTATGATGATCGCCAATCATCGATAGAAAAGGCATTTAAAGAAGTTTTGAATTTTTTCTTTAATTGATGAAATAGGAGACAGAAATTTGCCGAAGAATTATAATTCCAAAAACGCACCATGCCCAGTAGTTTTACTCCGGCCTACCAATACCGGGGAAAGTAAAGTACCTATTAATGTAGATCCAGGTTTGGCGGAGAATATGCCTACATATGCCTGGATAGTTTTGAACCTCAACCTTCGAGATCATAGTCCAGTTCTCAGCTGGACTATGCCAGTTCTTTTTAGGGACGGTCATTGAAATACCGGTAGTCAACGAGGAGGAGAGGTGACAGTGGTCTTTTATATAGGGATGATAATTGGTCTAGCTCTAGATATTCCATGGCTTTGGAATGGGCCATATTTAGCGCGCAATCGGACGGTTTTTCGGAACTCTCCCCCGCTTCAACTCGTCTACTTCGACTTTTGTTCATTTTTAGCCCGAATTGGGGTCCGCAAAAGTGTCACCTGTGTCTTTTCTGTCTGGAACGCCACCCTCTCTTGTTCTACAGTCCAGACTAATCAACCCGAAGCTGTAATTGGTTTATTTTTGGGTCGAATGTCTGCTGTTCAGAACAGTTGTAAAATTGTTCCTGACTACAGATTTTGTCTACGAGACGCCGCGGGGCGATTATTTTTGGAATATGCCGTTTAGTGCTGGTTTTCGGAGGGCTTTAATTAGGCATTAATTCAAATACATGGCGGGAAGCTATTTCAATGGCTCGAATATGCATATGATGAAGTAGTAAAACCCGTGTTGGTCGATCTGAAAGCGTACTTATAAGCGTTTCATCAACACCTTCGACATCTTCACTGGCACTACGTAGACTTCAAAAATTATTTACACATGATTTGTTAGATACTAATATTTTCATAATTTGGTCCTGATTAGGCCACATATCTTGAGATGCCTAAACAGCATTTGAAATTGTTGATTCGTCACTGTTAAGAGGTCGCGGTCCAATGTATTATGGGAGTCACAGGGGCCAGTGGGGCCTCCATTGAAACACAAAATTGTAATGGCCGCTATGAATATGGAGTCGCCTTGAGACATAGGGAACTGCCATCAAGGATGGGCTTTCGACCTTCGTGGGCTGTCTGACTGACTCTCAACACTTCATTCCAAACAAAGGAGTCACCTCACCTTCAAATTTGTTTTCAAAAGTATCTGCTACCACGTTTTGTAAATAAAACTGTTCTAGTTTCCGACTAGCGGCTTTGTGTATTTTATAATTTATGGAACGGTGTTTATTTACATTTAGTAGCTTGAGGATTTATAAAATATATACCCGATATAAATGTTTATAAAATGTTGAAAAGGCACGTGGAACGAATGCCAGACAATAGGGCTACAAGAGCAGCCTTACACCCTAGGGAGAAGACGAGTCGGACGACCACGGATGCGATGGCTGGTTGACGTCGAGGTGGATCTGGCAACCCTCGGCGCCGATGACTGGTGAAGAAAAGCGCAGGACTGCACAGGCTGCCGTGATAGGACAGAGCAGGCCAAGACCCTTCATGGGCCGTAGCGCCAAGGAGAAAGTAAAAATTTGGAAAATAAAAAAGTACATAACTTATTGCATTACTATGTTGGTGGAAAAGTTTAAAGAAGATTGCCCATTGCCTGTTTTTTATTATTGTAATATATTTTATTAAATACTAACAGGCTACTGTATAAGGCGGGGTTTCCACCGACCGGCTAGGGCTAAATACAAATACGGTGACGTGGTAGCAGACATTCAAGACTTAGGCGGGGTTTCCACCGACCTCGCATTGCAGAATGCAAATGACATTGACGGAAATGTTTGGTTTCCTCTATGCCATAGTTAAAATTGATCAATTATCATACAGTAAAATCACAAACAAACTAAAATTAAAAAATGGCGTCATGGGATATGTTAAGTACAAACATTTTAATAGATTTCTATAAAAAGAAAAATTCTAATTTCCGTCAATGTCATTTGCATTCTGCAATGCGAGGTCGGTGAAACCCCGCCTAAGTCTTGAATGTCTGCTACCACGTCACCGTATTTGTATTTAGCCCTAGCCGGTCGCTGGAAACCGCGCCTAAGTGAATACTTCAATTTAATACTAGATGCGACCAATGCGAGGTTCCGCCATGCAGCCTAGCGAAACACTGGAGAAGCCACTTCTTGGAGACCAGAATCAATCAGTATCAATGCAGTGTAATTTAGTACAATACAATAAAAAATATAAAGCCAAGTGTGGGGGGTGAGATAATTATTTCTCGGAGAGTCGATTTACCAACAAAACAGTGTTTTTTTTTCAATTCTTAAAATTCTACTGTACAAAAATATTGTCTTGCAATAGTCGTCAAAAGGCGTCGCAGAATTTTCTGGGCCTTGCGTTTACCAGTATGAAAAGGCCTACGTTTTTGGTTTTGTATAACGTGCGTGTCACTTCCCGAAGTTCGGTAATTGTTACGCGCCTTTTTATAGTTCTACCCGCAAAAAGACGGATGTTGCACTTTTTACATCATTAAAATAATTGAGACAGGTGATGTATTGGTTTAAATATATCGATTTTTTTTGGTAATCTTTCCGAGAGTAGGACTGTGATGGAACCCAGATGCTATAATTACAGGGTTCATGTATTTATAAATTGGTTGGGGGAGAGGAAGCACGGATTCCCAATTTTTATGCTTTTAATACGAACCCCAAAATACTTCTAGTTCTGTTAAAAACAAAGACAACGGTTGTAATTTGTCAGCTGTGTCAATAATTTTAAGGAATGTACTAGGTTGGTTTAGTAATAGCACAAAAAGTCAATATTTATTTATAATCAAAGAATTGCTATACCCCACACCCCTCTATTACACACTCGTATATTGGAAAATATTGTTCCAATATGCTATCCAATAAATATGGAAAGTGTAATGCCTTTAGGCCGCTATTCCATCTGTCAATAATCCGTCATTTGTGCATCAATAATAAGTCCCTACCATATCATAACTTAATTTATAATAGATAAATTAAGTATCTACATAATGGTCTCCTTAAAACAAACATCTCATCAATTTTTGATGCACAAATGACGGAATATTGACAGATGGAATAGCCGCCTAATTCAGATTCAAATCGTAACGTAAACATAAACATTCCAAATATTTCTTCGATGGAATAAATATTTGAATGTGTAAGAAGTCTAAAAGTCTAAGTCTAAGTCTTGAATGTCTGCTACCACGTCACCTTTTTTGGAAATAGCCTTAGCCGGTCAATGGAATGGGCACCTTAGATTGATGGCACCTTCTCCTATACTGTATTATGTATGGTTCGCCCATACGGGCTCTTTACTTCATGGCGGATAAATTATCGGATATACAGTATACCGGTGTTGGTCAGACTGTCAAACCAGTCAAAGCACATGAAGAGCAAAAAGAAGGACAAAATGAAGGATTTTCTCCTACAAAACGACAGTGTAACGCGTTTAACAAACAGGATACCCCAGACTCTGCCTTGAAAATTGGCAATCTGCTTTAATCTCAAGCATACATCATAAAATAGGGTTAAACTAGGGCAAGGTGAACCGTCTGTCTGTCTAAACCCCTATATAAAATAATAAAGGATGATGATGCAACTTAAAGGGTTAAGGTATTAAAAAAGGGGGGCAGGTATAAAAAATTGGACCTGCTAAACAAAAAGGGTTCGGCACAGACGGCCTTGCCCAAAAAAAACCGAAAGTGACAAGCGCTGGAGCTCGGGGTTAAAGGGATGCAGCATACCTGGAGTCTATTAGTGTTGTGACCTTAACTTTGGGGGAAAAAAATTGGGTTTTCTTTGAATGGAGGGGTTGCATCATGAGTTGCTACCCTTAGGGTTACGAAAATGCAAGTTTGGGGTTTTTGCCTGATTTCTTTGGAGATTATTTACCTACCTACCGGCAAACATGCAGTGGCGTAGCAATCGAATTACGAGTATCTGGGGACTTGGGTGACCCGAAGAACATTAAATAGTTACCCTCGTAGATATTATAAAGGTTTGCACTCTATGTTATTTCAAATAAATAATGCAGTACCACGACGTATCATTGGTTTTGTCATGCAGGCCATAGGATGACCAGGTTTTTGAATAATAATATGGGAGTGCTGGGGAACCCCCCCTCCCCCTCTCCTCACCCCTAAGATTTTTCAGAAGTTGGTTTAAAATGTATAGGTTTTTAAGGAATTCTAGCTATATCAAAAGTTTTTTTTTTTTTAAATTACCTTTTAGGCCTTTCTGGCCACATATAGGCCTAATATATTAGCAGGAAGTACCGTAGGTATGGAAAAAGCAGAATGTATAAGACTCAACATATTTTCACCTCTCACTTGCCCTGAACTTGAAGCCATTTCTAAGCTGGGGGTTATTATAATCAAATCACCCAAACGTAATAAATAAATAAAGTCAACAATAGTTGCTTATAAAATAAGCCTGTATAACAATTTACCTAGGCCCAGCAGAGATTACTTGAAGTATACGTTACCATAATAATCTTGCAGTAAAATTAAAAAGTAGGGCTGCAGACGATTGCTTCGCCAAAATAATTTCACATTTCCATTTATAATATTGCAAGTTGTGTAAATGTTGTTTTAATTTAATAAATTTGATTTGATATAGGAGAGATGAGACATTCCAGAGCGCCAAAAATAGTTTTTCAAATCCTGGAGCAACCTGATACGTTTTTCAATGGCTGGTACAATTATCTACAATACAATATAATAAATTTATATTTCCATAAAAGTTATATATAGGTCATAGGAAACATGGCATCATATGGGCCCAAGATTCAAAAATTATTTTTGGCACACTCGAATGTCCCCATATAGAACTCTAGCCCCACTTCATGGCTACGGTAGGTGAAGAATTGGTTATTGGAGTAATGTGCCTTCCTACGAAAGGAACTCTGACTGAGTAAAAACATCCACTTTGGCGGGTTTGACTGTAGAAAGTATGTTGAGAAAGAAATGAAGCAGTTAAAATAATAATAATGACGTACAAAAAAGGGGGTTAAAACAAGTTGTAATGCAACCTGCGCGGTCTAGCCTGCAAAATTGCATATTTGCCACCCCATCAAATGCACCGAGTCAATGGATTTTAGCCCCCGTCGCGACCTACATAGCCACCCCTATGTCCAATTGGCTAAAAATTTGCATATTAGTCTGCAGAAAACCGGTCTATTGGAATTGGGGCATAGCTAAGAAGGGTTGAGTCTAATGCTAAATAATATAAGTTGCTTGAATAAATTGACAGGTGAATTTTGGTTTAGTTATGATCACGCCCGTTTCCTGCTGGGTGTTGGGTGTAAGTTTCAAACTGGTTTTTGGCATTTAGGTGAAGGCTTCATCATAACCTACCGAGATGAATCAGTAGAATCCGGGATGATAGGCCGGGGTCGTTCTGAAAGGGTACTTCCAAACGTTTCGTCAACATCTGAGGTGTACATCTTCAGTGGAACTGCGCAGACTTCTAAGATTGTCTATCTAGGACCATAATAACTTCAGCTTTATGGTAAAAAGGTTAATATTTAAATGGTTTTATGATTCCCACCTTTTTCTCATTTTTCTTGAACAATAAACAAATGGCGGCTCTATCGAGTATAAGACAAAAATACAATGTGTCGATATACTATCGATATATCTTAGAAGTCTACGCAGTTCCACTGAAGATGTCGACCGGAGATGTTGACGAAAGTTTTGGAAGTACACTTTCAGAACGAGTCAAGTAGTCATGAATAGGATGTCGGTGGCAAGGAAATAAAGAAATAAAATAGAGGGAAAACAGGAAGGGCCCTGGAAATGGTGGGGCCAACCATGGTCCTTTCCCGAACATCAGAAATGGAAGTTGCATTTAGGTCCCTCTTGCCCTCTTTGGACCCCTATCGAAGAATTAAAACTGAGTGTTTTTCCTTAGCAAGGGAAGAAGAGCAAGTAATACTTATTACCTGCTCCTCTTCGCGTCCATCGAATAAATGAGGTTCTGTAGGGACAGTTTTGGTCACTAGGTTCGCTGACGACAAACCGATATCCATATTAATCAAAATGGCCGCCGTTTGCATGCGAAAACTAAGCTCTTAGCATCTAATTAATTCTTTTAATATTTTTTATAATATTTTTACTATGCCTGGACCTTATTTCGCTGCATATAATTTAATATATATATTCTCCATGATTTATAGAAAAATATCACTTTAAAATAATACGTAATTAAAAATCATTTTAAAATAGTATTGAGGCTTATGGAAAAATCAACGCTTTGATATAATTGCAACTGGTGCTGCCATCTACAAAATGACGTCACAAATGAACCCCATTCTGTGGCAAGTTTTTTTAAAAAACAAAACCGTCCAAAGGGTGTTCCACCTACGCCAATGATTTACAGTCACAACATATCACGCAGAGATGGCAGCATCAGAGTCATCATGCACGTACAGTAACCTTGGTCACACGAGCGTTGGCCAGACTTAGAAGGTCGCATATCCGGCCGAGCCTTGAAATTGTAATAAAATTACGTCGGCTGATCGTAAACAGTGCCACCTGCCGGCCGCAAGGGCAGACGGAGGGCTGCCCATCTCTTGAGAGGGAAAGCTCCCAAACAGTTCTGAAAGGGAAAGTGGCGCGAGGTTGCAGAGCCTCGTAAACCCTTTCTGGGGATTTCAGGAGCCTTTTTTAGTATCATTTCATCATGCGTTGAGCTGTTGAGTTTCCAATCTTCTTACATGGCCTTGGATATGCCTGTGAAGTAGGCCTAGCATGTTTTTTAAATTACTTTTATGCAAGCTATCTATATTATTACCATGATTTTAATCGTTTTCTTAAAAAAAAGTGCGCCCCTGCTAGGCAGCGACGTAACGATAGGCTTTTAAGGGTACAGAGTATAATTGTTATAAAAATTAAAAAAAGGGGGGAAACCCGTTTTAACTGACATTCCACTAGCGGAAATAATGGAGTTCAATGCAATTTTTTTTTTTTTTTTTTTTAATGGCAGTAACGTTATGATTTTACACATAAAGAATATTAGCGCAAGCAAGGGAGGCCCCATAATCTCATCCGGGAAATTTTTTGAAAAAAAAATAGTCGCAAAAGAGAGAGTTTCTACAAAAGCGCGGGGCTTAAAGTGATCGCCTGATTCCCTTAATGGACGGGGTGCTCCTAGTCAAATGAGCCCAGCCTCTCTTGACATATTGCCGCTCGAAATTAGTTTTTTTTTTTTAAATTTTTATTTAGATAAAACCTTTCACATTTGATAATGTTAGTAAATTTGTCAAAGAGTTTTTAAATCTGCGTTAGGCACCGATTCCACCGACCGGCAAGGGCTAAATACAAAAACGGTGACGGTGTGGCGGGGTTTCCACCGACCTCGCATTGCAGAATGCAAATGACATTGACGGAAATGTTTGTTTTACTCTATGCCATAGTTAAAATTGATCAATGATCATAGAGTAAAATCACAAACTAACTAAAATTAAAAAATGGCGTCATGGGATATGTTAATTACAAATATTTTAATAGATTTCTATAAAAAGAAAAACAAACATTTCCGTCAATGTAATTTGCATTCTGCAATGTGAGGTCGGTGGAAACCCCGCCTAAGTCTTGAATGTCTGCTACCACGTCACCGTTTTTTTATTTAGCCCTAGCCTAATTATAGGTATGCTACTGCCTGATGATGGTGGCCACCACCAAGACGGCTGTCACAATACAAATATAATTAGTGGAATTAGTGCTAAATTGTTTTTATAGGGCTGCTGTCTATATAAACCCATTCCACATTGAAATCCAAATAATTAAGTACAGTTTATTTCTAGTGTAATTTTTTTTTATAAACAAAAATACAGTTTTATTATAAAAGTTCAAAACCGAATTCATCGCTCATGAAAAATTAATATTAATGAATATTATTGCACTATTTAACTTAAATCATTTTAAATATTTAACTAATAATATAATTACTGAAGGAAACGGCATGTTTTTTAGGACGTTAGCTCTGCAAGGTAGAGAAATAAAGCCGGTTTCTTCAAAACCCGTAATAAGCGTGCTGACCATTTTGTAGCCCCATTTAGCACCCCGAGGCGTCTAGTTGCGCTACTGTGCTTAAGACGTTGCGCCCCTGGACCAAATGATAAATTCGCACCTGTTCTGACTTAATACATGTTTGAGTTTCCATGAATTTTGCTGTATTACCGTATTTTGGGTAAAATTAGAATTTATTGCACTCGAGCTTGAGAAATATCCCAGATATCGTAGGATGATTGGTCGGCCAATGAAGAATGTTTACGTAACTGCCTTCTTACACTTACAACTTTACGTTGCCAACCGTCTTACCATGTTGGATCCATGAGAGCAGAGCATGTTTCAAACTGCAGCAAACTTGGTAGTGTGCATAGCGTTGGCAGGGGAACATGGTAGGACATGATAACGCGCTGAGGCTATACCAGTCTGTCTACGTACGTGTCGAGTCCTGGTCACCTCCGATTTAATCGTGTGACTTTACCATGTTCCCCAAGTGGTTCGGAATCCACTATAATCAGGAGGTCCACCCTGTCAGCAACTCCCATTTCCCAGCAGTGAAAGAGTCTGCCCTTAGGGTGCCTCAAGTTAACAAACAGACTCACTCCCCCCGCTAGGCTGACAGGGTTGTTTAAAAGCATAAATGCTGAAAGCAGGCGTTGGAAACAACAACTTTACTGTGAACGCTAATGTGCAAGAAAGTCATCCTTACTCAAAATTTGATCGCAAAAGCCAAGACAAGGTATAAATAGTCTGGTAGATGGGTCTTTGAAATGCGCCTATTACATGGAATTTTAGCCAGCCTCCTGTTAGCATCGCAATAACCGGTATACTGTGCGTCGATAAATATTTTAATGTACAAGCTACAACACAGTCTTGCAAAAACACAGAAATAACTTATGCTGATTGCTTATAGATATAAAGCAACTGTCCTTGAACTCAACTTATATTCAAATTCAGTGTCATCTTTGATGGCAGATTTTGCAACCATCATGTTTCAATGTGATATGGTAAGTTCATTGTGTTGTTGTATCGACTTATCAAACGTACAATAAACCTATTTTGTGTTTAAAAATTGATAAAGTGTAGTAAGTAAAATATGTATTGTACCTTATGTACGGCGTAGTTAGATACGGTATGTCGTGCCTGTACATAGGCTATCATGATGCATTCCATGACTTGGGAATGCTTCTTTTTGACAATCTTTCTAATTATATAATAATAATAATGCCTTTATTGAAAACAGAACATGTAGATACAGCGATGGCCCTCTTTTACACCTAATTCAGCTAATTGTACATATCAATGATAATTTAAATGAAATATTTGTATATAATAAACTAACTTCTTACCACATATTATAATAATAAAGTATAATTCAAGCGTAATGAAGCCAAAGTGGATAACTGAATTTTTTTAAGATTTTGAGATAACTGCAGCATGGCCTTCCTGAAACTGTGATTTATTCTTGAGACCAATCAATACAACTGCAACTGTAGTTTTTTAATAAAATCTATTTTTAAAACAGTACATCAATATTAAAAATAACACAAACTTCTTAACTACAAGTGCGTTCATCTCAAAATGAGTTTGACCGCATTTACACACTTTGACTTCAGCGACTATTCCATCAGTCAATTTTACTTCAAATTTGATTTTGTCATTGACGGAAAATCATCAATGTTGCATTATTTATTTTTACACACCATTCCACTTGTTTTCAACAATTGATCATTTTTGTTTTCAATTTTTTTCCAAATTTGTAAGTTTGCCCGCCGTCATTCTTTTAATTTTATAACCTACAAGACATTTTGTGATTTAAACTACGAAATAATTAGTTCGTTCTCAAGAAATTAATTTAAATTATTTATCATCTCTAGACGACGCCACTATTTAATTTTAGTTTTGTTATTGTTTGCAACGCGTGATTTTACTCTATGATCATTGATCAATTTTAACATGAGGAAATTAAAATGGAGAATGTCATAGAGTAAAATAAAAATCTCAAATCAAATTTGAAGTAAAATTGATAGATGGAATAGCCGCCATCCATCCGGTTCAATTATACATCAATTGTTTTGTCGATCCGTGTGGTTCATTGTCATTTGATGCATATCCACTGGTCATTAAAACAATGAAATTCGATATGTTGATACCAGCCTGTTAAGCCTACATTATAGGTAAATAAGGCAATAATATCAAATTTATCACAATAAACGAGTTAACAGTGACATCGTGTCGTTAATAATGGGTGATATAGCAGATTGTACGAAGATACGCCTATAAGGAGATAATTTTTGAAGCATTTATAAACTGTACTGCATTGCATAATAATACAATATATATTTTAAGCCTTCCCTTGATGTTTCGAACAAGGCCGAAGCTAGAGGGGGGGGGGTCTAGATCCCAATATTTGCAGCGTACACTACTAGGTTGAATGGAGTTTTAAATGTACTATTGAAGTTACCTCACCTCCAGTGATGTCAGTCAGATGGACTCCCCAGCCCCAAAAAAATTTCTGGCTACGGCCTTGATTTCTAAATACCATTTGAGACCAATGATGTACATTGCGGTTAACAAAACGCGCAGGTTACGCCATGTAATCGTGATTTGTGAATAAGAAAGGAAGAAAATTAATATGTGGCAGACTGGTGTGAAAACAGTTGATTAGTGCTAAACTAGTTTGGTTCAACTGCCGAGCTAAACAATTACATTATATATTGTGCAGCAGTGTGTGGGAAAATTCGCATTTTCAAGGCCAGCCTTCAGGCTAATTCAAAACCATTTTTTATTATTATTTGCGACTTGTACTTTGTTCTATTACTAAGCCAACCTAGCGGAGTTAGGACTGTAAAGCCCTCTCATACACTCAACTAGGAAGGCCTGGGCCACCGTGCTTTACATGCCCTCCAAAGCATGGCCAGAAAATGTAGTAAGTGATTTAAGGTGTCGCACTCAGCTCGGGGGGAATTTTAGCCGCTCGCACAACAGCCCGCCCGGTCCTCAGCAGGAGCACTCCACCCCCTCTCATTCAGGCCTGCCGGTCGCCCATCCTCTGCTTTTTAGCTGTGAAATGCAAGAGCCAAAACCATGAAAACATGAACATGAACATTACGTCACAGTCCAATCAGTCTTCTTGGGGGTTGCGACCACTGGCCGGACCAGTGGCATCGAAAATGACGTCACCCTCCAATACCACGTGACCCGCTTTTTAACCATCAAACTTAAAATGATATTATTCCCCAACTAAAAAATTATTCCTTAAATAATTTTAAAAATAAATAAATAATATTAATAATAATATAATAACCAATAAATAATTTTTAAACTATTACTTAAATAATTTTTAATTTCTGCTTATGCATTAAAATAGGTTTTCAAAACTTGTCTAGTAGCCAATTCCTCCTGCTTCTCCACTCCGTTCTATAACAGTTTAATAGCTGGCCATTTGCTTAGACACGAAAACTTAGTAAGCTGCATCATAGAGGGAACAATAGAAGGCGTAAACCGACCTGGGCGCCCAAGAATTACCTGATTACCTACGGCAAGTTATGGAGGATGTAGGGGCCAAGACATACGTGGAGCTGAAGAGAGCGTGCCAGGATCGAGGGGAGTGGAGGCATCGAAGTCACATGTTGCTGCCAACCAGCCATCCGGCTGTAACTTGAAGAAGAAGAAGCTGGTTCAGGTACTGAATTGCCATATATTTGCCCTCACAGAATCGGCAGGAGCAGCCAACAGCCCAACGCGCCGCAGCTCCATCCGACTCTCCGCATGGCAATTCCTGCGCTCAACTTCGTTCTTCCCCCAGTCTTTTCGAAATAAAGCGACAAAGGACTACTTTACAATATAAATAAGTATGAGTAGACGAAGTGATAGCAGCTAACTAAGAACACTGCTCGGATGCCAACATTTTCGCCAAACCATAGGGTTTAAATTAGTTTTATTAGATAATTTGGAGCCCGTTTATACAAGTTAATGCATCATATTTTTGTGCTTCTCTCGCTGTCGCGTCGGTTTTTATAGCCGAGTACGGGCCAATTTTTACAAGGCCCCCATAAATCGCTGCCATGACCTCCAACTCTCACTGCTTACATTTTATTGCCTCTCCCTTTCATTATAATACTCTACATTTCTGTTAACCCTAACCAGTGGCGTAGCCAGATTTATTTTTTAAGGGGGCAGTGGCGAACGCCCATAAGGGCACTGAGGCTACAGCCCTCCCAAAATTTCACAGGCAAACAAAGTAATTTCCTTTGAATAATAATAATAAAATAATAATATACTAATCTGGATTCTGGAGAAAAATGCAACTGCTAAAATTCGGCTATGCTATGTGCGTGCTCGGGGCAACTTGGGGCAATTTGCAATTTAGCCCCGGGTCGCCATGACAACCGAGTCAGGCAAAAGTTAAGAAGATCGTTCGCACCATTGAAAAGGTGTACACACAACTTTTCTCTTATGGACCTTGCAATGCAATTCCTGGCATCATATGCATTAATACATGGGCAGCGGGGCGGCGCCCCAAAAATGACTTTAAATGTTTCGTATTAATAATATCGTTGAACATTGGTATTTTTTTAAATCATAATTTTAAGAATTATTTTTGAGAAGAGTTTCACTATTTTGTTATGAGTGATGATTATTATAAAAATTTTCAAAGAACAATTTTTGACAAAGGAAGTCAGGTTCTGCCCAACGGCTAGGCAAACTCGCCAAACTCCCAATGTAAACAAATATTACAAAAATGTAAACAGCGAGTGATAAGGCCCATTTGCCACATCGAAATGCCGAAGAATCTATTTGATATTCAAGTAGTGGTAAGTTATAGGCTATTACTAGTTTACAATTCGTTGCCCCACCATTTTGATACACCACGAGCCGCCATTGAGGGGGGGGGGGGGGTCCAGTTTTCATGCAACATCAATACATAAACTTTGCCCGTTTACGATAGGTTTTCGAATGGGGTGGTGTTTCATTTGGCGCCCCCTCCCCGTATTTTCGTAAAATAGTAGTAAAATAGGAAAGCCGTTCTCATGGACGTACGCATCTTCTAGTTAGGGGCATGATCTTAATTTCCCCCACCCGAAGGGTTGGCGGGGGGGGGGGGGGAGGGGGGCGATGAGGTTTCCCCCGGGGGAATTATTTTGAAAAGAATAGGCCCAAAATAGTGGAATTTACGCACTTTGAAAGCAGTTATGTTCATATTTTACATATGAAGAATATTACAGCTAACAAGGGGGGCCCGGGGGCTACCACGGGGAATGTTTTCTAAAAGATAGGCCTGAAATAGTTTGTCGTCAAAAAAAATCTTGAATTTGCAGACGATAACATTATTAACAAAACTGGAAACAGGGGGACCGGGGGACTTCCCGGGGAATTTGTTCGAATAAATATCTGAAAAATTTGCTGTTTTGCTAAATTTGGGGGGGGGGGGGGTTCCGGCCACGCCACTGACCATAACCCGCAACTTTTCCCAGTCCGTCTATTTCACTGTTCATTCTTTCTCAGGAACAGGCGCGACTTTCCATTTGTTCAGGTGGATTTTTGGTACTGAAAAGCTTATCCATAATATATAAAAAATAATTTTTTCTTGAAACCAAAACCTTGATTCGGCAAGCAACCTGACTTGTTTTGCAACTATATTTAGGTGCTAAAACATGCCTGAATTTAATAAGCATCGATAGAATGGATCTCAGAAGAATTTTTTTTTCCAGGCATTTTGCATCAGTTTTGTGACTTTTTTATTTTTTACCGCCCTGAACCAAACTATCAAGGGGGATGCGACCTAGTGACGTTTGTTTATATTTATGAGTAGTGCAATATACAGTATGTGAATTTATAGAAATTTTTTATAAGTTGTTTTCGGGAGTTTTTGGCGTAAAAAAGCCCGAAAATGAATTTATCAAAAAAACGACAGGACAATATATTTATGAACCTATATATGCCGTATTTCGTCACATACTATCGAATTTGTTCTCCCCAAATCGAGTTACAGAGAGACAGACAGACATTTTGTAACAACTTTTTTGTTTCCTGCGGGATCTCAAATCATGTATCCGCTGGAATCTCCAAATCGATCATTTCGACCATGATCTACACTAACGTAGAAATAGGAAAGCAACAAGCTTTGACTGTTGCGACAGGAAATGACGACTATTAACTGACTACTATCATTGATTTAATTTTTACAAACTCAAACTGTTATCGTATCGGCACGCACGTCTTGGTACATGTCACCTTCGCTTAATACTTCCTCAAAAACAGCCTTAACCTCGTCGCATCGAGATGCCACACCGTCCCAAGTTTTAGGCGCGACATTATGTACAGCAGACGGTACCTCTAACATTGAGAGAATAGGAAGTCGAGTTAGGAGGCCTCGCTCTTCACTGCGTCCCATATTGGGTCAATGGCAATGGCGAGGCTGTCTTAATTTAAACATTCCCAAACCGGCTAACTCGAGCGCTAGACATGCGGGTGGGCGATTACTGCCTTAACTAATCAGGCTATTGCTAATAGGGTGCGAGTATCCCTCGCTAGCAAGGCCATAACCAGGATTTTTCTGGGGGGTTCAGAAATTTCATTGGTTTTTACAAGGCAGTTTTTATTTCCCCCCTCAAAATCCGTTTCTATCTAGTATCAAGCCGTTTCATTTCGGGGGAGGGGGGGTTTGAACCCCCCTGGCTACGGCCTTGCTTCTTTTCTGTTTCTTAGTTTCTGTTTCTTCGCCATCAGCACCGCCCCCTCCCTAAACAGTTTATGGGGTATTATGACTAAAAAGGTTTTTATTTTTTATTTTTAGTTGTCTCCACTATCATATATCGACGGAGGAAGAGGAGGGCGAGAGGGGGGGGGGGGTGGTAGAAGGGTTCTGGAAGAAATTAATAATATACAGGTATGTTGATTATGCAGCATTTCTGGCTTTTGTAGTTAAACATAGAAAATAAAATTTTATGAACAATAGTACTATACATATGAAATATGTTTTTTTTTTTTTGCAACACTTAGTGGGCGCCAACTTGAAACTCCCTCATGTATACGGCCCTGTTAGTAAACAAGCCATATGTAGAAGCAGACCTATTCACAATGCTTATTTACTTGCGAAAACATACCGATTACGCTGCCCATGTACTTTTTCCGCTAGTTCGACATTGCTGAAAGTGGAACACAAGTCACGTGCTTTGGTTGTTCCGTCAGCAAAGTAATGCAAGCGCCACCACTGCTTTCCGCGAATATGATTATATTACAGTAGTTAGTCATTCATTTTTTATTGGCTGTCTTGAATGTCTCCAATATTGCGCAGTTTCTTTAAGTAATTTTACGTCACGACTTGTAGAGTAGTGGTCCAGACTCCAACTTTCACCCGAAAAGCTGTTGCTTCGAGTCCCACTCTATATTTGCTTCGGAGCCATGTAACGCAGGCGGTCCCGGCCCTTAAACTCCTACTTGAGTGAGGCTTCATAGCCCTCTCTTACACTCAAGCCAATATTTATTCATTTATTATAGATTGATGTACAAAATAGCATATATCTAGGTTGCAAATTTGACTTAATGTATGATGTTGTCAATATTTTATTGCTCGTTTCCAAGACAGAGGGGGCTCCAGGGGGTCCGGAACCCCCACAAAATATTTGCAGCGTACACTAAATATAACGGAGGATTAGCTATTTAATTTAAATTTTAATCGACTTCGATGGCCACGTGGTAACGTGCTTGCTTGCGCTTTACACGCCATGCAATCGGAAACATGTCGTACTCATCACGGGTAATAACCTACAGAGGCGACTGAAAAGGTCAATCGGATACATTCATTAAATTGTTTGTATGCGATTAATCTTAAAAAAAAAACTTTATTGAGGTTACTTCACCTCCGTCAGATGATACCCCCCCCCCCGATTTTTTTTTATTTAAATAGACATTCGGTCGTTTTTACGAAATATCAGCCTGTCTATCTGTTAAAAATATGTTGTTTTCCCACGCAAGGCTTTGGTTTTGAATAAAAAATTTTTTTTTGAATGTGTTATAGATAATACGATCCCCAATGCATTACATACCCTGTGTAGTGCAGTACCTATTATTTTATTGGTCTGCCCCTTCTAGACTATGCAAGTACCTGGGCCCCCAGCCCCCCCCCCCCCTTACTTACGCCAATGACTATAATCATAATAATGTAACACAAATATCAAATGACAATAAAAACAACTTTTCATAATAATTAATACCTTAATTTCTGTGTGCAGGGTGGTAAAGTTTTCCCTGCCCCATACCTCACGGGCATCTCCATCTTGAGATGCTAGATGAAAGTTAAATTGTAAGCCAATTAAACTAGACTCAAACCCAAATTATGGTACGTATCTTGTGAGATGAATATTATGTCCATCAAGTGAAATCGGACCAGTCTCATCGAAAGTGAAAATTATTACAGTTTAATTACATTGTGCGGGAGCTACCGACAGACTTAATTATTGTAAATTAGATGGGTAACTTTTATTGAGTACTTATGGATGAAATCGAAGTAATGAAATGTAATTATTATGTGAGTGCGCAGCACCCTGCGCATCGAATGGGAAAATATACACAAATAAAAATAATAAAAATTTGTGTGATGCCAAATTATATTGTGCGGGAGCTACCGGCAGACTTAATTATTGTAAATTAGATGGGTAACTTTTCTTGAGTACTTATGGATGAAATCGAAGTAATGAAATGTAATTATTATGTGAGTGCGCAGCGTATGGGAAAATATACGCAAATAAAAATAATAAAAATTTGTGTGATGCCAAATGTAGAAGTAATTTACAATTTATTTAAAATCAATCAATCAATAGAATCATACAATATGGAACACATTTGTGATACAAAAAGACCGTGGACCCGGTAGGCCGTGGCACATGATGGGTCCAGCCAGATCAACTGTTGTTATTGCTATGTTATTTTATATAATATTGTATAATGTTGCAGATTGATATTGAGGCGACTAATTGTATTACCAACGCGCAGCTGGCGAGACGAGTTCCCTAATTATTTATTTTTTTTACATTTGTAAATATTTGGTACTTAAGTATGTACAACAGAAGGTTCTAATAGCCCGAAAATGTCAGAATAACGAATTCTTTTAATATTTTAAGAACACCCAGGGTCGGATCCAGCCAATTTCGGGGGGGGGGGGTGTCAAAATAGAATAAACTTATGTAGTACTGTAGAAGACTTATTGATTAAATTATAACGTAAAAAATAAATGTACTTATAACAGACTTTTTAAATTTGGGGAGGGGGTATCCTTGGTCCCACCCTTGACCCTAAACTACATAAGCACATATTGCTGTAGATGTATAAACCGCATTTTACTTATTTTATGTAACTTATTGTGTTAATTGCTTTGCCTTTCCCCTAATCCAAAATCAGGTCCGACATTGCTACCTACATTTTTTTTTAATTGGGGTAACGCAACGCTACGAATAAATAGCATCCGTTGACAGCAACAGGCATATATATAAATTCTAGACATGTACTATAAAAATAATTTTTAATTTTAACCTGCTCTGTCTCTGTCCCTAAGACTAATATTCTTAGAGTTTGTAAATATTTTAAACGCACCTAAATCCGGGATTGAGCTCGACGGCTCCTCCTGACTGTGCCGCTCCGGTTTCACGTCAGTATAGGCGACCGGTCGCGGACGGGGTGGTCCGGGGGGCGGGGGTGGCCGCATACACGTGGAACTGGGGGGCGACGAGGTGCTGCTTGAGACCACAGGTTGCGGGGGCACGACCCCAATGTCTTTCAAAGTCATCACGGGGGGCAGTTCGAACTCTTCCAGACCGAGCTCCTGCTTAATTTGCGGCTCCGTCTTTAAATCACCGTTCAGCAACCAAGTCGCCATTTTTTTAGGGGAGGGGGAGGGGCAAGTTTTGAAACAACGAAAACAATAACACTTTCACTGCACTAACACGTTAACATGATGGACACTTCGGTAGCACACTCCTAGACGCCTAGTTTACAACTGTCGTGCCGGCAAGCAGCGCGCCCTTGCCCTTGAAGCAGGGTTTTCAACTCGTAGGACCCATATTTTCATCTAAAGGCGAGGCGCAATGCGAACCATACAAAATAGATCTAAATCACACTCTCACTTGCTACACATAGCTCCTTTTTACCCGTTTAATCCGCTAAATGTAGGGTAATATCTATGGATTTCGCCTATGGTTTGCTTACGGTGTCGCTGAACGTTTCATGGGTTAGATGAGACTCGCTGTTTGGGTGTATCGCAAGTTAAACATGACCAGGTTTTTGTTATTTTGTGAAGTTGTACTGTATTTTTAAAAGATGCCTTTGAATTACGCAATTGCACATTGGAAGTTATTGTATGCCGATTTCGAGAGTTTAGGTTTGTTTTTCCGATTAGTATTTTCTTTTATTACAATAGGCTGTATCCTGGATCCAGGTACTGAGGCGCAAGGCTGCAGAAGCCGAGTTGCTACTGACGGAAACTAACATGCTTTTAAATGCTATTGATATCTAAAAGGTTTCCATGCGGCTTGCACTAACTTATAATCAGGAAAGCAAAAATAACTAACCAATACTAGTATTACTGTTAGGAAAATAGTACGAAAATCACTGGCGTTATTTCAGTATTTTTCAGGGAGGGGGTGGCAGTATGACTATAGGTAGATTTCAAATTTATCAAAATTAAGTCATAAACATTTTTAAACAAAGTTCCGGGTTAATGTCTGATGTATCCAATCACGAGAGGGGGGGGGGGGTAATGGGACCCCAAATAACGCACCTGAAGAATATTTAGGCTACAGATTGGTAATGAAAATATAGCCACCCCCAGATGATAATGGAGTGTGAAATCGACTGGTACTGTACCTACCTAGGCTGTAGACAGACGGCGGAGGGTCCCAATATTTGCAGTGTACACAATCAGATGGACCCCCACCACTCGAAAAAATGTCTGGCTACGGCCCTGTTGCTGATTGACAAAAAATATAACGTAAAGTACATTTCTACCAAAATGCAATGTTCAAATGACTCATTGACTACAATCGCCATAACGCCATATGTACCGTAGATGTGGGAATTCGAAGCAGAAGACACCCCAGTCAGGGACGGATCCAGCCCATTTGGGGGGGGGGGGGTTGTTGTTTTGGGTCAAAATAGATGAAACATGTCTAGCATCGACTATATTCGAGCGTGATAAGGTAATAAATTAAGTAACAATAGATTTACTAAATTTTGGACAGCTACACCCCCCCCCCCTGTATCCGTCCTTGACCCCAGACCAAGGGCGGATTTTGCTTCCTTTAAGGGGGGTCAGCGGGCTGGTTCAGTGGATTAAGTAACAATAGATTTACTAAATTTTGGACAGCTACACCCCCCCCCCCTGTATCCGTCCTTGACCCCAGACCAAGGGCGGATTTTGCTTCCTTTAAGGGGGGTCAGCGGGCTGGTTCAGTGGATTACCACATTAAAAAACATAATTATTTTTAATTCCCACTGTAAACCCATTGTTATCTAGTATAAGTGTAAGTTAATTTATTTGGGGGGGGGGGGGTCCGGACCCTCTGACCCCCCCTCCCTAAAATCCGCCCTTGCCCCAGACCTATTTATATGACTTGACGGCGACATGAAGGGATAAACTACCTTTTTTAGAAGTCTCATCAATCTTAGAGATTGAGACCTTATTTCTAAGCCCATGTCGAAATAATAAATACATAAATTAATACACTGTGTACCACCTAGTGCCAGATTAACCCCTGTGGGGGCCGTAGGTGCATACTCTGTACCAACATTGCAGGAAAAAAAAAACGTTTAATTTCCCGCCAATTTCAAAACTTTGTTCGGAAAATGTTTTAAACTTTTAATTTATTTTTATTTTTATTATTTAAAAAAAAAATCGTGTGCGGGTGCCGGAATTTTAAGAATTTTTGTGGGCGCCGTGGGCTAACCCGGCACTGGGACCACCTAACCCGCAAGCAATACCAATAATACCACCTGTCACGCACCCCTTCTATCAGATTTGTTTTCATTGATTGTGCTGCTATAAGATACGGGTTTACTATAAATGTTGTTCACATTGAATTTAAATGGGCAACTGACAAGTCCCTATTTTGTTGAACTGAGATGGTTCCAGTGCATAAAGTATTCTCGATGACACTGTGTGTGTGTATATTATTGTTTATTGGGGAGAGGGCCTACAGTTAAAGTCTTCGCTCCCCGAAGGCTATCTGCATAAAGGTACAGCTTAAGAGAAAAGAACCATAGATTTTGCCCTTCCCTGAATCACCTTGTAAGCGTTTCCATGCAAGGCCGGATCCAGAGGAAAATTTCGGGGGGGGGGGGGGGTCACAGGTCACAGTCACAAGGTGATTTGTTTGTTTGAATAGTTGAGTTTTATTATTATTATTATTATTATTATTATTATTATTATTATTATTATTATTATTATTATTATTATTATTATTATTATTATTATTATTATATTATTATTATACTGGCCACCGAAGTCGCTATCAACTAGAAGAAACTATCAAGGGGGAAGCGATCTATTGGGTATTATTTATATTAATAACGACAATAACGATATAAAAAATCAATATGGCCGCTGTGTGAAAATCATACGTTTTTTTTGGTAATATTTTATTCGCTGAAACAGTGTACGGTGAAGTAAAAAGTGAAATTCTCAACCGGAAAGGTATTGTAAATTAAACTTACGTTAAAATCAGCAATTGCAAAAGACTATTCTAAATTGGAAGAAAACTAGTGAAGGCTCACAAACTGACGAGATAAAGTGTACGGGATACGCGTTATGCCAAGACTTGCCAGCAAGTTGATTTGAACGAATTACAAGTTTTAACCAACACTACACATAACTACCTATACAATGAAGTGCAGGCGTTGTGAAGATGATATACATGAAGAGGCCATCCTAGTACGATGCTATGGAAAGTGCGGCGGTGCGTATCATCTAGAATGTTCAAATCTATCCATGAGAACATACAAAGCAAAATCTGAAGAGGTAAAACAGAAATGGATCTGCATCGCTTGCAGGGATAAAAAGAAAAAAAATGAAATAGATGCAGATGTAGAGGTCAGAGAATCAGATTCAGGGCGTGAGGAAAATGAACAAATATCAATGGAAGAAAAGATAGATAAACTACTACAGGGGCAAGGCAGAATGAGCAAAATCCTAGAAGGCTTTATGAATACAATGAAGAAGGAACTGGAAAAGAGGGACGATAAAATAAAGAGATTAGAAAGCGAAATCCACGACATTCAACAACAAGCCCGGAAGAAAAATATCGAAATCCACAACATACCGCAAAGTGAAGGCGAAGACAACGATTTATTACACATGAAAATACGATGTGTTACAAAGGAGCTGGGGGTTGAGTTGGCAAATGTCGACATTGAAGAATGTTTTAGAATTAATTCAAAAAATAAGGACAAGCCTAAACCCATAGTAGTACAGTTCGCATCAAGAAAAGTGAGAAATAAAATAATTACGCAGAGAAAGAAAATTATTACCCAAGACCAAGCATTGCAGAATGGGAGTAAAGAAAGAATTTACATAAACGAAAACTTGACCCGTTTCAACAAGGATCTCCTGTATAAAACTAAAGAAGAGGCAAAGAAGAGAGGGTTTAAATATGTCTGGACGTCAGAGGGTACAATATTAATGAAAAAAGAAGAAGGGGCAAGAGTACAAAAAATTAGAAGTGTAGAAGACTTAGATAACTTGTAGCACTTTTGTAAAAATGTTGCAACTTTCTCCAAAAACACTGAAAATAAGATTAAGAGTGAAAATGAAAATTTTTTTGAGCAATTTTATTGTAGGAAAGTCGATGTAATTGAAAAAGACATAAGAATGATGAATTCTAATTGTAAAGACATTAGAGTACTGCACCTTAATATATGAAGCTTAAAAAAATACTACAATGAGTTAGAAATATTAAAAACACAAGTAAACCCTGAAATAATATCGATATTGTTGAATCAGCTTCGATGGCAAGGTGGTAGCGTGGTTGTACTTGTGCGAGTCTCTGCGCGCCATGCGATCGGAGACGTGTCGTAGCTCAGCACAAGTATTAATTTACTCATTGAGGCGACTGAAGAGGTCAATCGGATACATTCATTAAGTCGCAGAGGAGATAGTATTAGAAGATAATTATAATTCGATGGAAAAGGTAGTACTCAAACTACACATGGGAAAGAATACTTTTGTGAATGTAC
Organism: Psococerastis gibbosa; assembly: GCA_963971405.1. Taxonomy (NCBI): domain Eukaryota; kingdom Metazoa; phylum Arthropoda; class Insecta; order Psocodea; family Psocidae; genus Psococerastis; species Psococerastis gibbosa. The sequence continues at coordinate 18,826,486 of OZ020491.1, read as the reverse complement.
TAGCTATTTATAGGCTACATAAGCCACCTAAAGCTTTTATTGCGGAGCTTACTGACCTTGTAGAAATGAATTGAATGGGAAAACTATTATAATTGGTGATATAAACTTAGATTTGATAAAAAACTCTACGACTAAAGCTGAATACTTGAATGTGCTAATAAGTAATGGGTTCATCCAATGCATAAATCTAGTAACAAGAGAAGAGTTTCGGGAGGGTGTGCTTAAACAATCATGCATTGATCATTGTTTTACAAGAAACATGAAAATAGTAGACTCAATTGTTATTTATACTAAATTTTCAGACCATTATCCAATTGTCATAGATTTGCAATTAAAGGAGCGTATAAAAATCTGCAACGTGCAGAAAAAAGTGCGACGATATAACGAAAATGAAATAAACCTTCGTATAAAGAACGAAAAATGGGAAATAAGTAATTTGAATGTGATTGACCCATCTGGAAAATATAACAGACTTAAAGAAAGTTTGGCTGAAGAAGGCTGGAAAGAATTTCAAAAAGTCGACCAGAATCGACGTGGGTTACGAGGAAAATAAAAGTGGAAATGCTGAAAAGAGACAAGTTGTTCGTAAAGTGGAAGAAACAAAGGAATGATTGGGAGAATAAATTATTATGTAATAAGCAAAGAAACTATACAAACAAACTTATAAACAGTGCTAAAGCTAAATCAATATACATGGAATTGAAAGGTGCACGGAATGACATTAAAAAAACCTGGAATATAATAAACAAGATTACTGGCAGGAAAAGTAACACATCAATTGATGAGTCGGTGGAAAGATACATTAAAACCAACAATCAAGATTACAGTGACACAGCGGAATTGTTTTTGAAAACTTTTATTTCTGAAATCAAAAATACTGTAGTACATTGTAATAGACAACTCACAAAAATAAATGAAATTAAAAAGTCGGAAACCGTACTTGGAAGAAAACTACACCCGAGAATATTAATAACATTATATGTGAAATGAATAATGGAAAGTCACCGGGTACAGACAAGATAAGAGTAAAAGATGTAAAGAAAAATGTGAAACTAAACCATATCATTGCGGAGGTGGTAAATGATTCTCTGGCGAAAGGAGAAATACCAAATGAATTTAAATGGTCCATAGTGAGACCTATATATAAAGGGAAAAAACACGATGACCCAAAAAATTATAGGCCAATATCAATTCTAAATACAGTAGTGAAGGTGCTTGAAAAAGAAGTTCATCGGCAGCTCACCGACTATCTCTATGAAAATAAATTGCTAAGTGAACATCAATATGGATTTCAGAAAAATAAAAGTGCAGAATTATGCCTGAGTGAATTTCGTGACTATATAAATGGGCAACTACACATTAGTAACCATGTCTTAGTACTTTTTATTGACTACTCAAAGGCTTTTGACGTTTTAAGAAAAGAAGTGGTACTAGCACAATTGAAAAGCTTGGGAGTAGAGGACATCGAGATGGAATGGTTTGAAAACTATCTGACGGGGCGTCAAGTTGTCGTGAAAGTGTGTGACTCAACAAGTAACCCCGGAGACTGGGCAACAGGCGTACCACAAGGTAGTAAAATTGGCCCAATCCTCTACTTAGTAGCTACTAATAAAGTACTGCAAACATTGAGGAAAGGCAAGGGGTTTATGTTCGCCGATGATACGGCTATAGTAGTGGCCTGTAAGGAAATTAACAAAGCCAATAGCATTCTCCAAAAAGTAATTAAAGATATTCAAAAGATATCTCATGATATTGGGCTCACCATAAATTGTGCAAAGACCAAAATAGTACATATAAGAAACAGGGGGCCTAAACAACGGAAAAGTAAGTTCACTTTCCATAAACATGAGTGCTTACACAATGATGAAAGCTCAACAAGATGCGAATGCAGCGATTTCATAGTTATAGTTGAGGAGCATAAATATCTTGGTGTTTGGATTGATGGAAATTTTAACTGGCAAACACAAATTGACTCAGTGCGAAAAGCTAAGATCGGCAAGTGGAGTACTACATAAATTGAAATATGGAGTTCCTTTGAAAGCTAGAAAGATGGTGTACCATGCACTAGTGGAATCAGTTATCAGTTATGGGATCACATCATGGGGACGTGATAATAACACTTACATACAAAAAATACATATTAGTTATAATTCTATCTTGATAGAATTATAACTAATATGTATTCGGAAAAATTTAACAAAAAATACAATGATACATTTTCGAAATATCAACATGCTGAATTATTAACGTGCAATAAAATCTTAAAATTTAAAAGTATAAAACAAAATTATTTCGACGATAAATATAAAGCAGCGGACAAATCTAGATATACGAGGCAACAACAAAGGTTACAGATACCAATTACATACAATAAATATGGGGACAGGGAAAATAATGTGCTAATAAAAAAATTGTTCAACGAAATCCCCCAAGCTATAAAAAATGAAGAAAAAATTGGGAAAGCAAAACAAGTAATAAAAAAATGGTTGCTAGAGACTCAATAGGCAAGACCTAATTGAACCCACAATACCCTTAAAAAGTTGCAACATTTAGTGAAGAAGACGCCACCCCCGACAAGCGGAAGCTTTGGGGTGGTCGTGAATTGTAATTAGTCTATTTTTATTTTGAATTAATATAATCCCCTAGCTGGTGGAGTAACCAGTTAGGAAAAAAAAAAATTATTATTATTATTATTATTATTATTATTATTATTATTATTATTATTATTATTATTATTGTATTCTTTCTATTAAATGCTCCCAGTGCTGAGGGTACCGGCTGGAAAAAAAAAATAAATAAACAGATGGGTGAGTTAAAAGCGGGTATTAAAAGATGGCTGGTCAATGGGAGTTAATAATAATAATGAAAACTGACATTAACATAACAAGTTAAAATAAAATAAAAATAAAAATGAAATAAAATAAACATTATAAATAAATAACAAAAATAAATTATTAAGCCTTGTTTAGCAGCACTGTATGAGTCTTTTGTCCCAAATAAGCGGTAGCTTGGGGATGCGGGATGGTATTATTATGTATTGTATTTTTGTAATATATGCTCCTTGGCCAGGGAATACTGGACAAGGAAAAGAAAGAAAAAAGAAGAAATTATTATTATTATTACTATCTTATGAATTTACTTATTTAGGGGGGGGGGTCATGACCCTAGAGTAGAATCAAATTGTTTTTAGTCCGGGGAACAAAAATTAAAACGCGGAAAGAAATCACGGTTCTGAGAATATCGCCTAAAACCCTGGTTCGCTAAATTTTCGGGCCGTGCTAAACAATTCTCCATTGTTTTCATATATACGATCGAGAGTGCGATTCTCAATTTAATATTGTATTTATCACGGTTTAGTAGCATGCTAAATACAAGATAGCGAATCCCTCTAATATAATATATATATATATTTAAATAATAATTACCGTTTTTAATTTCCTATTTTAGTGGCCCTAAGGGACCCACTGCCGTGATAAGGCTGAGTCACATCATATTATGTTGCTATCAAGGTTAACTGATAAAAAGCGACCTCATTCCCCCGTTGCTTTCAAGATCACCACCAATCTGTCACATAAGATAATAGGCCTCATCAAATGCAATATCCACCTAATGGGAAACTACGCTAGTGATGATACTGTAGAACAGACTTTTCATAAAGCTTAGGGAACAAACTTCAAGTAAGCCATAAGACAGAATGCCATACGTGTTCTACCCAGGAACGGATCTAACCCATTTGGGGGAGGGGGCAAATGGGGGTCAAAATAGGAAAAATATATGTAGGATCGATTAAATCAGAGCGTAATAAATTAATTTACAAAAGATTTACCAAATTTAGCTAACCCCCTGTCCCCCCCTGTGGCCTGTATCCGTCCATAGTTCTACAAGGGTGACACCAAACTTTGCTGCTCAGTTGCTATTGTGTCTTGGGTATTGGGACTATCAGAGGCGTAAAGTTTTAGAATGATGGCGGGGGCAAAACTAGGTAGACCTTATGACGTCATCAGGCAGGATTTAAGGAAAAATTGAAAATATAAGAGCAAAATAGTAGGGTTTTACGCATTTTAATAGTTGTAAAGTATAACTGTAGATTTTACAAAGCTAAGAAGGAATGTCTGTATTGATATTGCTGCAAACGGGACCATGAAGTATGAACCACGTCTTACAATGCTCGAGGCTGGGGGCAAAGCCCCCCCCCCCCCAAATGAGCTGGGGGGCAAGTTGGACCGTGCCCCCTCCCCCAACTTTACGCCCCTGGGGACTATCAATGTATTTGTTTGTCCAGGACATGACCTCTAGTGCGGCTCTATCATCGTTTGAAAAGTCTTCTATTAAATTTTTTTCCATAAATAATGTATATACGTAATATATGCGAATTTAAACGAAATCAATAGAGTCGTTTTTGAGAAATTATTATTTTGATGAATTTGGAGGGTAAAACCCCTCAAAATTGAGTTAGCCCAAAATAAGAAACTTTTCATATAATATTTTTATTAATCCATATTCCATAGTATTTTGAAAATGGATGGATATTAGTTATGTAATCAAAAAACATGCAGATTCCATTTCTATAGTGAATTAGTGATGGTATCGTCCACAGTTTGGTGCCCACATGCTATTCATTAGGTGAACTCTTATGTTAATGTGCCGATTTGTATGCAATGCCCCCGTAATTTGGAATCACGCATGTGGGTATACATCACAAGTTCAAGGTCGCAAACCTGTTACCGGCCATTTTCAGATAGTCTCGTGTACGGGCGCAGGCAATTTAGTAGCCAAATGGATGTCATAGTTGGTGCGGTACTGGGGCACGTGCTATGAGCGTACTGAACTATAAATGGGTGTTATTTGCGTACGTAGACTGCACGGTGACTGCTAGTAAAGCAGATGAATCAGAATGTTACAGAAAAAATAATACAAATTAATAGAAATAAACTAAGAAGTAAATGAAACAGAAAAATCTCTTAGATAAACACACAAAATTAGTAGAAATAAATTAACAAGTAAATGAAACAGAAAAATCTCTTAGATAAACACACAAAATTAGTAGAAATAAATTAACAATTAAATGAAATAGAAAAATCTCTTAGATAAACACACAAAATTAGTAGAAATAAATTAACAAGTAAATGAAACAGAAAAATCTCTCAGGTAAAATCAGAATAATTATGGCCTATCTGTCTATTCAACTGTCTAGCTCCCTAATTATTGCTTTGAATAATTTCTATATATTGGTGATTAATGGTGAAAAAGGTAATAATTTTAATTTGTTATTAACGGCAATCCATTATGGTTTTTTTTCGAACCTGTTATGAACTTGCTTGACTTAGTAATGAGAATGAGTACCTACAATTTGTTACTGAGAAACACTCCCAAAACCAATTATCTGCAGTATAAACTATGGTCTTTTTATATTGCTGGCCTACACAATGCACTTTTTTGTGTTTCCCCCTGGAAAATTTTCTGCAGGCGTTCCCAACCCTATAGCTATACAAAGATAATGTAAAATAATGTAGTGTGGGTTATAAGAAACTGTACAGGCCCCCTAGAGTGTGAACCCGGAATTGGTTGGCGATTATTGACCTAACATTGTAAAAAGTTGTTTTTCTCTGCCCTTTACTGATATTTAAGGTTTTTTTGTAGTAGACTCTGACCACTGAACCGGGAAATAAGACCTGTAAGGGTGTCATTGTTTAGTAAATACAACACTAGTTAGGAATCCGGAAGCAGTAAATACCGTACCTGCAGTCCCGGCAACAATTGTAGCGTGCAACCCTACCTTTTTATATGTGTATCCAGTTTACTGGATATACTAAATCTTAATATTACGATTACATATCTTCTTATTATTATTTATTAAATTTTTTCAATTTATTTATTTATTTGTAAATCCGCCATATTTGTTTTGTTCAATTAACCAACCTCCAAATAAACATCATCGGTTTAAAATAAATTAATTTTTTTCTATCTTTTATTATTATTCACAATTTAATTATCGCCAGATCTTTTAAAATCACAAAATCATAAAGTATCTATTATTATTTATTTCTATTTATTAATAAAAATACTTTTATTATTATTATTATTACTTTAAAAAAGTTTTTGACGAGAGGTTGGCGGCCGGTTGAATTTGCGGTGGCTTGTTAGAAAATGTTACGAAAAAGGATGGCCGAGAATTTCTTATAACCCGATTTGGATTTTAAAAAAAGAAAAAAAGAAATGAGATTTTAAAGAAGGAAGAAGTCATAAGGATGATGGCTGGCAGGAGTTGTGGTGGCATGGATTTGATTTCGACGATGATGGGCTAAACCCCACCCGGAAGGGGGTGTTCGGACTCCGCTCCCTCCTCAGCCCAGACAATGTGACGATTTAGGATTGAGCCATGAGGTGATCGCTTACTTTTTATTTATTGGAGACGCTTATTGGCCACGCTACTACAGGTGCTCTATTTTTCTATATCTTAGGGTTTCATAATTCTATCAAGAATATAATTTCTGTTAATTAAATCTTGTTGTAATTATTTCACAACATTCATTCCTCGATCCTACAGCCTCTCCTAAAGAACCCTAAGCCGGGGAGAAAACGCAACAAAGTGGCTCACACCAACGTTGGGGCCCGAGGTTGTAGAATGGTTGGAATGATTGTTGTGAAATTGTTACGAACATGATAATCTTATTTTTAAATGGATTGTTGACAAAAGTGATATTTCTAGGCTAGAACAATAGTTTTGAAAAGATATAAACAACAGTAGTTTTGAATTAGTTGTTGACAAGTGATATTATTAATTTTGGAAATGATAGTTTTCGAAAAGATAATAACAAACAGTAAATGATACTTTTTAAAATTCTTAATCATGGCATTTATATTTTTGAAAGATGTTCGCTAAGAAAAAATAGTGATAATAAAATGTTTTGATTGTCAACAGGGCTTAGGTTACGGATAATCTTTGTGCTGTTGTGGTTATAATTACAGTTTCGTCAATTCGTCAGGGTTGAGGACGGACGGATCCAGAGGAGTCAACATCGGTTTTATGTAATTCAATCTATAACTATTTATTTAATATTGGGCCTATATAAAAATTATCGTCATTTTACTTTAATTATGGTAAACCATTGATAGGAGTTTGTCCTTTCTGTTTGACACGGAATATATTTGACTTGTTTTGTGCAAATTGGCTCAGTTATCAGCATTGGGGTAGTTCACACACTCTTGGTCGTGGTATTGTATGTATGGAATGAATGATAAGGAAGTATTAATTCATTATATTAATAATAAGCACGTAGGCCTAGATAGGTTACCAAAAGTGGTATAATATATACCAGTTAGTTTTCTTTAGTCGCATTCGTCTTGGGTTTGAGGAGGGGGTGTTTAGGAACACCTACTTCCCTTTTTATGATAATTATAAATAATACAAGTGTATTAATAACAATTATCGTGTGAATTACTTCACGTAAGACTATTTAATAGTACGATAGACATTGTTGTGGAAAAAAAATATATATTTATATAAATATATATAGTGAAAAGTGCGAAAGATAATGCCACGAACCCTAATACAGTTTTTGAGTGCCACCAGTAAGGCCCGGCTAGAAGAGATCGCTGAACAGTTAGAATTACCGATAGAAGGCACGAAGGAGACCCTGAAAAAGGAATTAAAAAGCCACTTCTTAGCGACACCGGAGTCGGCAAACCAGTTTGAGGATATGGCAGACGTTACCATTGTACGGCCTCCTTACTTAGTGGTACCATTAACATTAACACAGTATCTAACCAACTGTGATGGAGAGAAGCTCGAGTCATTAGCCACGGAAGTCGGATGTGAGTTACCGGCGGCTGATCTGGAAGAGCAACGACAATATATGAAAAGCTACGTGAATGATCATCCAGCTTGCCTAGGCGACATTGATAAATTTGCAAATTTGCAATTGGTAAGTTCACCATTACCCGAGACTCGACCAACAGACTTGGAGCCTGAGGAAGAGCTTTCCCACGATCAAGGAGAGGAGATACGGATGGAGAGAGTACTGAATCGAATCTTCAAGGTCAATTTAGAGTTGCAACGCGATTTCCTGCGACAGGTTCTTCCAGGGAGAAGCTCTAGGCCACAACTAGAAATGTTTTTAAAAGAGGCACGACGACGCAACATCACGTTCACCGGTGCCGACGGGAGTCTACCACTTTTTTTTAACAAATTGAAAGATTGCCTTGCCCTTCACCCACTAACAGAAGACGAAAAACTCCGCGCCATACCTACGCTATTTGACGGGCCAGCCGCTCGGTGGTACGCCGGAAATAAGTTTGCACTATGGACCGAACTGGAAATGGCGCTGAAGAACGTTTACCTGCCGGCAGACCATCAACTCAAGTTGAAGGTCTTACTATATACTAGAACGATGGGAGAACACGAAAAGGTGGCCCACTACATCGCGGCCATGAAGGCACTGAACGACGACCTCGCAACTCCACTCAAAGAAGTCGAACTTGTACCGTTACTCATGGCTCACCTACCCCCTCGACTGGCTAGTCTTGTAGGTTCCCAACTTACGGTATATACCTCAATAAAATCCTTTGAAATAACTTGCGTCGTGGCGGAGCACCAACTGGAACAACAAGCGTCCTACGTTCCACCGACCAACGCTATGCTATGCAACCCTCTCTACGGTGACTTTGGAGCTTCAAGACCACAACTCCTGGCGCTGGTTTCTCCTGCCAATATGACCACTTACAAGTGTAGGGGTTGCCGCCTGTTTGGACATCGGGAACGAGACTGCCAAACCACTTCTCGTCCATTTTGTTATCACTGTGGCAAGACGGGAGTCCTATCCAGCCTTTGTACATGCCGGCCACCGAAGTTAAACAGCCAAGGGGGCGTGGCGAGGCAGGTGACCACGACCCCCGCAACCGAACAACCTCACCAACAACAGTGAACAATCAGCCATCGGTGCAGATTGATTTGTCTTCTTGTGCGAACGCGCCGGACCCCCAGAAACGGTACTACATTAAAGTAGACATGGGTGGGATTCCAGTTATTGGACTTATTGACTCCGGATCGACTCACTCTGTCATTTTAAGTGAGTATTGGCATGAATTACAAAAAAGGGGACATCACATCCGCGCGGTGTCGGCAAGCGCGACTGTTGCCAATGGGGAAGAAGCCGAAGTAGTCGGGTGTGTCAAGATCAACCTCATTGTAGAAACGGACGCGGGACCCGCAAATTGGGCAGGAGATTGTTACCTTGTGAAGCGTCTCTCTCATCCTCTAATTGTGGGGATGAACACACTGCAAGCCCTCCGAACCGTCATTGACTTCGGACAACATCGAGTAACTCTTCAAGATGGTGCAGCCCCTACTATCATTCGTGCTGACGCTTTTTCTCTACACTGTGTGGATGAGGTGGACGTCAAGGATGTGACCATTGAAGACCCAAATATTAATGAAATGGAGGAATTCTGCCACAAGGACTTAACACCCGTTGACAGAGCCGACTTCAATGACTTACTTCGCAAATGGAAACAGCAGTTCCTCACTTCGAGTGGCAAGTGTGACCTCGTAGAGCATCGAATGTACCTGAAGGAGTTGAATACGGTGCCGGTCAAACAGCGCTACTACCCGATGTCACCACCGGTCCTGGAGATTGTGCATCAGCAGATTAAGAAATTACTAGCAGACGGCGTCATTGTTCCGTCAGAGTCTGAATGGGCGTCGCCTGTAGTTCCGGTCCGCAAGAAAAACGGCGAGATAAGAGTCTGCGTCGACTACAAACGTGTAAACGCCTTGTGTAAATCCAATGCTTTTCCTTTACCCCGGATTCATGAGTCTCTGGACCGTCTGAAAGATGCGTATTTTGTATCTTCGCTTGACCTCCTGTCGGGCTATCATCAAATCCGCGTAGCGGATGACACCAGACCTTTAACAGCTTTTATAGTACCCAATATGGGTCTTTTTGAACATGCCTATGCACCTTTTGGGCTTAGTACGATGCCCGCGACATTCCAGAGTCTGATGCAGCGAGTACTTCGCGAAGCTCAAGAGTTTACAATCGTATACCTAGATGATGTTTTAATATTTTCCCGTACCGCGGAACTACATAAGAAACATTTAGAAATAGTTTTCCGACTCCTCCGTCAAGCCAACTTAAAGGTAAATTGGACAAAGTCCACGTTCGTCCGATCTGAGCTCATCTACCTCGGATATCGTGTGGGAGGAGGCATACTACAAGTCTCCGAAGACAAGGTCGTCGCGATCAGAAATTATCCAAGACCAACGTCTGTAAAGGCCGTCCGCGCCTACCTAGGAATGGTGGGATGGTTTAGGCGTTTCATTCCGAGTTTTTCCGAGACTGCCGCCCCGTTGAACCAGCTGCTACATAAAGATACCCGTTTTGAATGGACTGAGCAACGGGAATCTGCCTTTCAGAAGTTGAAGGATTGCCTTACGTCTTATCCTGTCTTGCGCTGTCCTGACTTCTCTAAACCATTTCAGATTCACTGTGATTCTTCGGACATTGCAGTTGGAGCTGTGTTGATCCAAGAAGAAGACGGAGTGCCCTACGCCGTCGCATACACATCGAAAACGTTATCCAGTAGCCAGCGTAATTACAGTACGACAGAAAAGGAGTTGTTGGCGGTACTACATGCGGTCACTACCTGGTCTTTCTACATCTGGGGAACGCGATTCACCTGTGTGACGGATCACCTGGCTTTGAAATGGATCCGAAACATTCCTAACCCGAGCGGACGTCTGGCCCGTTGGTTAGTTACTCTAAACCAGTTCGACATGGAGATCCTCCATAAGAAGGGTTCCACTCATGTTGTTCCTGACTGCTTGTCACGAATGCAGCCTTCCACCGTCATTTCCGCCTTGACGGGAATTACTGCACCTTTACCCGACTTTAGTACCATTACGGATCCATGGTACCTCGCCTTACGTAAGAAGATAGAACAGAATCCTACTCATTTCCCGCAGTTTCATCTTACTCCCACATCCATTTTCAAATCCGTTCGAGATCGACTTACCAAAACCGATGATCTTAAGTTACTTGTACCATCCGAGTTTCGAGAGGAGTTGATTAAGCAGCATCACTCGTCATTACCGTCTGGCCATCTCGGAATCAATCGCACTCTCCGTCGCATCGCTGAGAACCATTACTGGCCAAGAATGGCCCGAGATGTGCGCCTCGCCGTTCGCCGATGTCTGGATTGTCAACGCCATAAACCACGCAATACCACGCCTCATGGGCACATGCAGGTGCACCCGCCATCACTCAAACCATTTCGACTTCTGACTTGCGACTTAGTGGGACCATTACCCCGCAGTCGCGGTGGCCATCGTTATATCTGTGTCTTCATTGACTCGTGCACAAAGTGGAGTATAGGAGTCCCATTGAAATCTGCGACTTCGAAGACTGTCGAAGACGCCCTGTTCAATCATGTTATCATGCATCATGGAGTACCGGAGATCATACTGGTGGATAATGGATCACAATTTACTAGTAGGCGATTTAAACAATTCTGTGAAGACCACCATATCAAAATACATTTCTGTCCGCGTTATTATCCACAAAGTAACCCAACTGAAAGATATAATCAGACAATCAAGACCGCGCTGGCTATTTACGCTAAGGATAATCACCAGCTTTGGCATTTACATTTACCATTTGTTCTGTTTGCTCTTAGAACGTCGGTAAGTGAAGCAACGGGTTTTTCTCCATCCAAGCTAGTCTATGGCAGAGAACTGCGCTCCTTTTATGAGTTGGCTGCAACTACTGATAATTCTGATTTAATGCCATTTGATCCTGTCACCTATAATGGCACTTTGACCACTAATCTTGACGCTCTCTATCAACGGGTACGATCCACCGTAAGGAGGGCTAAACAACGACAGGCGGCACGTTATAATTTGCGAAGGAAAGATGTGACGTATCAACCGGGAGAACTAGTGTTTAAGGAAGATTTTCACCAATCTAGTGCTATTGATAAGAAATCAGCCAAATTTTATCCACGATGGGAGGGACCATTCATTATAAAAACAGTGCTTTCGCCAACGCAGTATGAACTGCAACGCATGAATGGTACTTTGGCTGGACGTTGGCATGTGTCTCACTTGAAATCTGTGTTGACCTAGACTATAATATCGTGGGTTCGACTGTGTATTGTTGTGTACTTAAAATAGTATATGAAAGAAAGAGGGGGTGTACCCTACATATTTTTTTGCTTGTTTTAGTTGTCGTCCCGGAGGTGATTAATAGTTAGTGAGTTTAGTACGACGTTGAATAGGAATGTCCTGGTTGTTTGAGTTTTGAGTACTCCTGGACGTATTAAATTTTGGAAAATGATTCGTGAATCGTTAATGGGGGGTGAGCTTTCTATCCTTCCATGTCGATTTGCATTGGAAAATGAGGTTGAAAAGACCATGTTTGGATACCTTCTGTTCTGAGTTTGGTTTTTGGTATGGTTAGTGGATTGATCAATAGTTGGGTGGGAGTTTGTTTTCGAGTGTTTGATTTATGAGTGTGTGTGAACTCCCCAATGTGTAATTTTTTTTACGGAGGGTGGTCCGCTATGACCTTTTGAGGGCGATCCTAACGCTATCGCGAGATGCTTAGTATCGACGTTTTACGTTCTGGAACTCCCTTCTGTACTCTGTCACGATGGGATAGTCCGGTCTTCTTGGGACCGCGAAGTCCCATACCATATCTCCTCAGCTGTTCTTCTTTCTCTCTGCTCCCACAGATGGCGCCCAATCCGTGGATGGATGTTGTATGAATGGGATACGAATGGTGTATGATTGGTTTTTCCCTCTTCTGTAGCGAGGTTACCCGTCAGTGGATCGGTTAAGATGTTCTTTAGGTTTAACCGCTCAAAGGTCTCGTACTGGCTCAGGCTAGTGTAGATCCCTTCCCGTTGTTCCGTTCTTTTCTTCTCTGTTTTTCTGGGGATCTTTGGTTCGTGTGGTGTTGACTTCTTGGGGGCGATGGGGGCTTTTCTCTCGTTTGCTTTCCTAACGAGTGTAGGTTTGAAAAAAAATGGGGGGGGGAAGACCCTTGTTGTAGCGTGCAACCCTACCTTTTTATATGTGTATCCAGTTTACTGGATATACTAAATCTTAATATTACGATTACATATCTTCTTATTATTATTTATTAAATTTTTTCAATTTATTTATTTATTTGTAAATCCGCCATATTTGTTTTGTTCAATTAACCAACCTCCAAATAAACATCATCGGTTTAAAATAAATTAATTTTTTTCTATCTTTTATTATTATTCACAATTTAATTATCGCCAGATCTTTTAAAATCACAAAATCATAAAGTATCTATTATTATTTATTTCTATTTATTAATAAAAATACTTTTATTATTATTATTATTACTTTAAAAAAGTTTTTGACGAGAGGTTGGCGGCCGGTTGAATTTGCGGTGGCTTGTTAGAAAATGTTACGAAAAAGGATGGCCGAGAATTTCTTATAACCCGATTTGGATTTTAAAAAAAGAAAAAAAGAAATGAGATTTTAAAGAAGGAAGAAGTCATAAGGATGATGGCTGGCAGGAGTTGTGGTGGCATGGATTTGATTTCGACGATGATGGGCTAAACCCCACCCGGAAGGGGGTGTTCGGACTCCGCTCCCTCCTCAGCCCAGACAATGTGACGATTTAGGATTGAGCCATGAGGTGATCGCTTACTTTTTATTTATTGGAGACGCTTATTGGCCACGCTACTACAGGTGCTCTATTTTTCTATATCTTAGGGTTTCATAATTCTATCAAGAATATAATTTCTGTTAATTAAATCTTGTTGTAATTATTTCACAACATTCATTCCTCGATCCTACAGCCTCTCCTAAAGAACCCTAAGCCGGGGAGAAAACGCAACACAATGCAAAAGAATAACTTACGTGCAGGGGGGGGGGGGGATTATTTCAACCATTTTAAGATTCTGTCTTGCCAGTGCTTTGCAGTAGATGATGCAGATTTCTACACCGGTTACTTCGCATGATGTGCAGACTCGCACAAGCACGAAGAAGCTGCCACTATGCCATCTTGTAAATGCTACAAGCAATAGGCAGTCAGGGGCGTAAAGTTGGGAGGGGCATGGTCCATCTTGCCCCCCCCCCCTCCCCTTCCCTCGAGCATTGTAAGACGTGGTTCATGGAGACCCCCGGGCCCCTTTGCACCAATTTGAATATAAGCATTCCTTTGTTAGCTTTGTAAAATCTACAGCTATACTTAACTACTATTAAAATGCGTAAAACCCTACTATTTTGCTCTTATATTTTCATTTTTTCCTTATCCTACCTGATGACGTCATAAGGTCTACTTAGTTTTGCCCCCGCCATCACTCTAAAACTTTACGCCTCTGAAATTGTTGTAACCAGGTACTCAGGTGCGTCACAAATAACGTCACATTTTGCAGTCACGTGACTCCTTTTTTAATCATCCAACTTGAATTGAAAGAAAGAAAGAAAATTGTCTTTATTTTCCATATGGGCCAATTTTAGGCCTTACGGCCCACTCTTACAATTAACCCATTACTATTGAGAATTGACGGGGAAAACATATTTTCTCCACTAAATAAATGTTTGAAAAAATAATAACTTTAAATAAAATAAATATTGACTTTTTTGTTCTATTACTAAGCCAATCTAGCGAAGTTAGGGCTATAAAGCCCTCTCTTACATTAACGGTAATAAAATAAAGCAATTAATGCATTAAAATAGGTTTTCAAAAATTGTCAAGTAGCCTGTTGTATATAAAGGACGTGTTATTCCCATATTGGTTGTTGATCTCACGAAAATGTGCCCATACGTGCACCTTGATTCTAGTGCCACAGAAACCTCGTGTTATCACGCATTTCATTGAGGGTAGTCCCGAAGAAGGGGGTTGGTTGAATCAGCGGGGGAGGCCTCCGTTTCCTAGCGACAGCAGAGGGGGAAACTATAGGTTACCTTTCCTCACTTGACTCATGCGGGGGTGTTACAAGTATGTAATTTCTATAAAAAGGCAAATAAACTTAGCATCAAACGGTATTATTCAATTTTCTTTACATTTGATTGATTGCGATCAAATTAACTATTTTCTGCACCCAACCGCCATTTGCAATAATGTCAGTGTGAAACGTAATCGAATTTGAAATGAAATGCAAAAATACAATTTCATTGTATGGAATGTTCTTTTTTTAAAATTACATTTTTATTTTCTATTTTGCCCTTTTTTACCACAGGTAAATGAGTGCCCCTACATAGCTTTAAAATAAAATACGTATTTTTTTAATGCTAAGCCATGCTACCGAGTACCGACTCTCCCGCCGCGCGTCGATTAAGTTAATTTACATTATTTTAAAAATTTACAACGATCATTCTGTTGCATTACATATTCAAATTTTGCCCTTCCCACCCCTGAATATGGTTAATTAACATTCTATGGTGTATTTAAAGTTTCTATTTCTTGCAATAGTTACTGTATATATACTGTATATTATTATTACATATATTTTAAATTTTGTGCCAGAAGCTCAACAGTATATTTGCTTATATTCCCGAGTTCTGAGTTGCTGCTTAGCCTCCGAGATACAATCTTAGTCCACCGAAGATGTTGACCACAGATGTTGACGAAACGTTTGGAAGTACGCTTGCAGAATGACCACGGTCTATCATCCTGGATTTTACTGTTTCATCATGTCTTATACTGTAGTTACTTCTTCCTATAACTCTCATCCCCCCCCCCCCCCCTTGTAAAAATCTCAAAGCAAATTCCCCAAGTTTAGCATTCATTTATTTTACAGATTTCCCGAAATTCCTGAGTACTTCCTATTATATGGGTCAAATTGTCGAAAAGCCCAAAATTCGCCAGTATGTTATTATCCACGATAAAAAAAAATCAAGGGTGTAACGTTTTTCGAAGAAACAAATAAAACACACCAAAAGTATTGTATAAATTGAGCTGAAATTCCCAAAGTCTAGATCATGTGAAGTTGTGTTGAGTCCCCCCAGCTCGTTTTATGGGGTGGATTCAGTCGCTAGGCGACTGAAGAGGGTTAGCAGTAGGGGAGACTACTTCCCCACATCCACACAGTCCCCCCTCAGCAGCCCTCCCCGACCCAAAAATTTCCTACACCTTCGGAAAAATAAAAGCTCAGCATAAAAGAATCAACTTCTCTTTTGTTATTCCTGTTTTTTATTTGTTGTATTGTATATACTCATTCGCTTCAGCCTTGACTCTGCATTAAAAGGAGTGTTGAATTTTTGTTTTATTCCTCCCAAGGCTAAGAAGTATGGTCTGCCTAACGATGGCTGTGGTCAGAGGGGGGTCCCGGAGGGCTGGAGTTTTAATCATATTGAGGTTACCTCACCTCTGGTGACGTCAGATGAACCCCCCTCCCCCCGAAAATGTGCTTGTGCCTTTGCTATTGGAAACATATACAGTAGGTTCTTGTTAATTAAACATTGAGGCCGATACAATATATTGTGAAAGAAAGAAAGTAAGAAAGAAAATTGTCTTTATTTTGGGGCCTTTCCCTCTTGCAATTAACCCCGAGCGAACATTCGCAGAATTTTGCAGTCTCTGTGTGAATTTTATTAGCCAACAAAACAAATTACCATGACAACATGAAACAAAAGCGCCTGTGCCCTGAGCGCTATCAGCATTATTTAGCTTATGCGGTAAGGCACCATCTATTTTATTTTCTTTGCTTTCTGCATATGAAACTTATACGATTGCAGAGTAACAATCTAATTTGCATACAAATGCATAAATGTTGAAATGTAACGAACAACAATACATATGTACATATACAATACCTATAATTTGTGCACTGTACACCCCAAATAAGAAATTGCAACATAATTGCCAGTATATAACAAAGGGTTGGTGATGGAAACCATGGACTACATCATGAATGAAATCTCTACACCCCTTTCTTCTGTTCTTCCAGTTTAAGAAGTGCATTGTTCCCCGAACTAGTTACTCGAGGGTGAACCGAAAAGAAGCATAGGGACGCAGGGTGCCTTCTCGTTCAGGGGTCCATCAGAGGCTGTTGCTGCAATCTTCCCATGGGCCTCGGCTATAAAAGGTCATGTATTATACTGACCACTGGGTTTCAACTTTATCTGATGGAAACTAGATACGAATTTTTATTTCATGTGACTTGGAAAGGCCAAAAGTCTGCTGGGAACTGGCCACCTACTGTATCACTGTATATATGCGTTACTGTTGAGAAGAAGAAGTAATATTGAATGCCGTATGGGAACAAATTTTTTGGATCTACTACCGTTTCGTATGTTTGATAAGTGCAGGATTAAGCTAGCGCGGGGCCTGTAGTAAATTTTGTCAAGGGGCCCTTGGTTTGCTGTAGGTTCTGTGGTGCTGTAAGTGCTGTAGGTTTGTTGTAGGGTATTCAATAACACAAAACTGTTAAAAATACACTTTTCTGGATTTAATATACGGCGTATATATAGGCGTTGCAGCGCGCGGCCCCAAAATGCGCGCGGCCCCAAAATGCGCGCGGCCCGTAGCACTTGTTACTCTTGCTGCGTGGCTAATCCGGTACTGCGTTTGAATAACAAAAAGCAACAAAAAAACACCCAATGGGGTCTGGTACTCGTAGAGTCGTAGACGATCGATCTGCTCTGCTTACCACTGCTCCATTTGAGATATTGCGGTCAGAAAAATGTCCGGCAGCCATGTTTCCCCCTACCGATTAAGGAACCCATTACGGTTTCCTGGATCTATTTTTCTTATTATGCGTCGAGCCTCGATCCTCGCCCTATCGTTTCATAGTCCAGTTATCTGTCGACTGGGCTATTCCTGACCACTATTTCGCGCCCGTTTTTTCGAACATTCTTCCACGGCCCCCCTATTTCAGGTAATGGCAAAAACGTTTTTTTTTAACTCGTCGTTGTCTACTTCTTCTACTGGCTCTACAGCCCTTGATGTGCTTTGGCCTGGTCGCCAACACCCCTCCAGACTTCTCGGTTTTGTACAACGCTCCATCATCTAAGGCCTCCCAACTCGCGAAGGTCGGTTTCCGACTCATCCTTACAGCGTTTTCTAGGACGCGGTCTTCTGAAATTCTTATGACCCTGCCATCTTATACGTTGCGCTTTTAAGCCGTTGTTACTGTAATCTACGACGTATACACGTTATGTATATACAAAAAGTACCCGTACATTGAATGCAGTACATGTTTTCCCAGATGTCGGCCCCCCCAACAGAAACCTGATTACAGCGCCCCTACTGGAAATTCATCTTCCAAATGAAACTGGGGCCGGTACCAACAGTCTTGGGAACGTTTTGAAAGCACCGACCGACCTTATGGATGATGAGTTAAAACAATAGCAACCAAATTACTAGCTTACTCAATGAGCATCCCAATTCATAAAGAGGCAAAACAAGTTTCGTTTGAAAAAGGAGCGACACTATTATCAAAAAGTTGTTAGCCACTGGTTGACCGTGGTCCAAAAGGATGAGGTAAAAATAGGGCAAAAACTAAATGGGCCCAGAATGGGGTGTAGGCTGAGAATTTAGTCAAAAGATGTAACCTAAATTTTATGCAGCAAACTGGATGCAACAACAATGTAACACCCTTTACTTTTTGGGCTCATAAAATGGGGTGTACCCTTTTTTTTAAGGGTTGCAGTTGATAAGCTGTTGACTGAGTTATTGTTGTGTGTGCAGAAGTTGTTCACCTTTAGTGGGATGCTGCTGTTGTGTAGGTATTGTATATTGCAACCTAATGGACATTCAGTGGAGAGGGACATATACATACTGACTATCAAAGGTTGTCAGTTCGAGTCCTAAACGTGCTGAATTTTTTCTGCATTCTCTTAAGGGAGAGATTAAAAAATATTTTGTAAACAACGAATCACTAAGTGTTTTTGAAGAAATTAATCAATTCCTCGCTCCCCCGTCATGAATATGCTCTTATGAAAAATCAGATAGCATTGGTTTGACTGAGGATTGATGGAACAATTTTTCTTTTGTGCGCGACGAAGAAAGAAAGAAAGAAGGAAAGAAAGAAAAGAAATACCATTTTTTGGGCCTTTCGGCCCACTCTTAAAATTAACCCAACCACATCGTTCAAAGTCCAATTCTCTGCCAACTCAACTAAGTAAAACACGCCCTCACCATCCCCAGGGCTGACCCCAGCAGCAGTTCGAACCCCCGTCAGCAGTGGTGCTGGGCATTCCAGCAGTCGCTCACCCCTACTTAGCATCATTGATCGGGGGGTAGGAAGTGCATGAATCACGGATGCCCATGCAGGGTGGAAATGGCCTATGCGTCACCCTTCTACATCCTTTCTATAATTTCCGGTGACTGTCTTTTGTTTTGCTCAATAGCAAACAACAGTGCAGCTTTCTTTTTTATCTTTGTTATACATTCGGGTGTCGATTGTCTGCTTGGCATTATTGGTTAGTTCTTTGCTGACATTTGCCAGTATCTCCTCACTGCTCCATACCCTATAGATATTGTACAAAGGCTGTGGAAATTCAATTATTTAGGAATAAAAAAATATCTTTATGAATGGTCTATGGAAATATTTCTCTTATTTTTCAGCCTTTTTACAGCCTGTTCGGCAGACAACAACGCTCCTCCAGTAATCTCTGTTTAGCGCGACGGTTTCTGATTCTTCTAGCGGTTCCCCGTCGCTTGCTGTGTTCAATTTGTTCAGCGTGCAGTCATCTGACATTCTTTGCCATCTTAGGTGTTGCGCTTATAAAACTGACTGTCTTCTCTATTGAGTGATGCGTCTATTTCATTCTTTCTTAGACGCCATGAAAATACTACCGACCTACTGTTACAAATTCGAGTGATTTAAAGTCTGCTGTGTCCAATGTTATCCTTATATATATACACATATATAACTCTTTAATGACTTGGTTTGAAAATTAAATAAAAAATAAAAAGTCAATAAAAACAACAAATTTTGGTGTTCTAATTATCTACGTTGTATCTCCTTTTAAGTAAAAGGGACTGGTTGTGAAAATGAAAAAAAGCACATGCTCGTGTCTTTACCTTTTACTTCTACTCTTTAAGTAAATTCTTCTATTTATTAGTTTGGCTGATTATATAATTATTAAAATGTAGGTATCTAGGGGAATCTCATCTACTTCTACTGTGCTCATTAATGGCTCTACCATCAATATTTTAGGAGAAATTTGACTTTGTTTTTTTGTTTCCAAAGTTCCGAATTGGCGGGGAGAATCGCCTGCACGGATGTAGAAAGAAAGAAAATTGTCCATATTTCCCATATCCGGGCGAATTTAGGGCCTTTCGGCCCACTCTTTCAATTCTTACTTCTTGAGTTGCAATCTATTGATTGCTTTGCAGCGAATGTTTAGTCTTCTTCTCACTCTTGTATTGTATGTCTTGTACGGTCCTTTTTACTCCTTTGTAGGTGTCGCACCCTAGGCCCTTCATGACATCCTCTAGGTACTCATTCAACTGTCGTCAACTTGAGTTGATGCCTTCAGCCATACCCTCAATGATGTTCGTGTCTCACAATATGCCCCATAGTCTTTCAATTATCACATCGTAGAACGATATTATTGCAGAGGGGGCTTAGGCGCAACTCAACCCATTTGTCTTCACCATCTGAAGAGCTCCAGCTCCAGCAACTGGTTACATAGCTGGAGAATAAATCGACTAGTCCTAGGCGTGCACCAGACAAGGCTACGTAGGGGTCAAGGCCATACAGGCTACCTCCATACTGGCACTTGAGCAGTTCGAAAATCGTAAGAAGACTGCCACTTTGTCGGCAAGTGCTTGGCTGGAGTGAGCTTTTAATGGGGAATCGCAGCTGGAATAAACTCAACGAGCAAGTTCATGGTCGAAGATTTTTAGGCAGTCGACATGTGGTTTGGATGACTCTCCCTGGATTTTTCTGGGCCTAATTATGGTGGGGAAAAAGAGTTATTAGCTTTTTAGATCTTGTTCATGCTTGTTAACTATAGCAGCCCGATCATGGCGATTTGGGATTATTATAATACCGGGATTTATTTTTTTTTAAACCGAAGTAGTATCGTGTCACGTGACGGTGTTAAAATTTGCGGGGGAAATTCAAATTAATAAATTATTAGATACAAGACAATGGTTGCATTGCTTAATAATTGAAGGAAATACTAATAAACACTATAATGTACAGGTAGAATTTTGAAATATAATAAGAATTTTAATTAATGTCTCTACAGCTAAGGGAGAAAAAAATTATAATTCACCAAAAATATTAATTTATTAATTTGAATTTCCCGTGCATTTTACACTCATTTTTTTTAAAACAATTGAGTAAACCCCGATATTATAATAATCCCTAATCGCCACAAGCCTGCACCACCAGACCACCACACTCTCCAAATATGCCACCACACCCTCCAAATATGCCACTGCTTGGGTGGCGACTGCTTATTCGTTATATTGGCTACTAGCCACTATATCAGGTGGCCTTTTTGCCACCTGCGACCCCGCAATTCAGCCCCAGCCCTAGCCCTTTCTAAATAAATAAATAAATATTGACTTTTTGTTCTATTACTAGGCCAACCTAGCGGAGTTAGGGCTGTAAATCCCTCTCTTACACTCAACTAGGAAGAACCGGGACTGACTGCTTTACATGCCCTCCGAAACATGCCCAGAAAATGTAGCAAGTGTAAGACTCGAACCAAAAACCTTTTGTTGGGTGAAAGTCGGAGTCTGTACCACAACTCTCTACATGTCCTGACTTTGTTCTTGTACAATTGATGGAATTCAATGGGCTTCATATCCACGTGCGCCCCCCCCCCCCTGTTACCATCACAGCCGATCAACAACTGTTTTAGCTACAATAAAACAATTGCAGATAACCAGTTGCCCTTAGGCGCATTTTCCACCGACCGGCTAGGGCTAAATACAAATACGGTGACGTGGTAGCAGACATTCAAGACTTAGGCGGAGTTTCCACCGACCTCGCATTGCAGAATGCAAATGACATTGACGGAAATGTTGGTTTTCCTCTATGACATAGTTAAAATTGATCAATGATCATACAGTAAAATCACAAACAAACTAAAATTAAGAAATGGCGTCATGGGATATGTTAAGTACAAACATTTTAATAGATTTCATTGTCATTTGCATTCAGCAATGCGAGGTCGGTGGAAACCCCACCTAAGTCTTGAATGTCTGCTACCACGTCACCGTTTTTGTATTTAGCCCTAGCCGGTCGGTGGAATATGCGCCTTAAGCTAGAATTGTCGCTATCGGCGGTTGCCAGGAAGCCAGTGATAAGTATGGTGCATAATGTAGTTAGCTATAGGTTGTTCAACTCCAGCCCGGGGCCAAGGACGACACTACTGCACGGCCGGCCGCCTGCGCCTCTGGTAGCCGTGTAGCACATAGACAAGGCACGATCTGCGGGTGGGAACGAACTTATATCGGGCCAGGTGTGCCTGCAACGGTGAAAACCTCAAGAAAACAACAGCAAACTCGCTGGATCAGCATGGCGGAAACGTCATCCGGTATTTAGGACATTTTTGGACGTTTGTAGTATCTACTGGAATTTGATTGAATTGCGGCTTAGGCCATATGTAATACGGCTGGATTAGGCATACACAGTACCTGCTGGAATTTGATTGAATAGGTAATGCAGTCAACCCGTGTGGGGGCCGTGGGCACAATATATGTGGGGGCCGTGGGTGAACACTCTGCCTACCAACATTGCAGAAAAAAAAAAAAAAAAATCGTTTAACTTTCCGCCAATTTCAAAACATTGCTTAGGAAGTTTTCAACTTTACATTTTTTTTTATTAAAAAAAAAGTACTGTTTTGGGGGGCCGAAATGTTAGTCATTTGGGGGAGGGGTGTGGGCTTGTGCCCCAAGTGCCTACGCACTTACAGTATTTAAATGAAATCTGATAAAATTATCAATTTTTATGATCAGCTTTTCTAAATAATTTTTCACCTTTGGGATGGGGGGGGGGGGGGTCTTTCCCAAAGTTGCGTAAAATGTTGTTTAATGTATAAAGAGACAAACCGATCTAGATCCAGAAGAGGGGGAGGGGGGTCAGGGGTTATGACCCATGATAAAAAACCGGTGCGAGTGACCCCGTACGTACTTTCCTATTTATCTACTAGTATATGTAAGCAAATAATTTCCCTAGGTTAATTATTATCAGCTGTCTAAATATTTTTTCCCTATCCCAAAGCACTAGATAGACTGATGGAGCAGCTGTATTGTCTAGGATGGACAGCCCAATAATATACTATATACTCGTACTACGACAATATATGTGTATGCATTGGGGCTCAGATTATGAAATGAAATGAAATGAAAACGACTTTACTGCAAATGAACAAAAGGCGAACAATAAGACTATAGAGCCTTGTTTTCATGCTAACCTTAAATTATCTGTAAATATATTTTTTCATTCAAAACTAAAACCTTCCTTGGGCAAACTGTTTGGATTTGTTACTATATTTCACATCTATAACATACCTGAAATAAGAAAGCTTCGATGGAAAGGTTCACCAGAAAAATTAGTTTTTAGTTATTTTTTTTATGAAAATTGAGTTTTGCTATTTTTTTACGCTCTGGACCAAACAATCAATGGGAATTCGACCTATCGAATTTTGTTTACATTAAATATTGTAGTACTACGTTATACAATATGTGAATTGAAAAAATCGGCCGTTTTTGAGAAAAAAAAGTTTTTTGGAGGGGAAAACCCCCTCAAACTAAAAACCCCTGCCAGTGCCAGCCCTGCCAAAAATTTAATAATAAAAACCTAAAACAGTTGCGGACAGCCTGACAGACAACCCGAAAAGCCCAGACAGACATTAAAATGTTCATGAAAAAAAACTTCTTGGACCTCAAACGTAAGTAACCAACCTATACAGGAGCAAGGGCGGATCCAGCGGATAATTTAGGGAGGGGGGGGGGGTCACAAGTTTTTTTTACATTTAAAAGGTAATTTTTTTAAATGAAAAGTTGAGTTTTATCCATTTTTTCTTTTTTTTTACAAGGTATCTTATGAATTTTTCTATGAATTTATTCATTTAGGGGGGTCATGACCCCCCTGACCCCCCTGTAGATCCGCCACTGTTCAGGAGTGGCTAATGCCAACGGCCACCTTCCACTTAAAAATGTAACATCAAACAGTCTAAGGATGGAAGTAAGAAAGTGAACGAAACTGCCAAATTACGATGTGCTGGTGTGTTACTCATCCATTAGTTTCCCTCTCAACTGACGCTCCGTCACAGGCGGAAAGTAAAAGTTATGTTGAAATCCTCCTTGGCCTAGCAGCTGTAGACAGTATGGCGCTGCCCACCCTTGTGCCAACAGTTGCTGATTTTATTGGCAACCTTAGCGATTGAAGGTGAAGGCTCACATGCTGTGAACCTCCGAGATACAATCTTAGAAGTCTGTGCAGTGCCCAAGGGCGACGCCAGAATTTCAGCTAGGGGGGGGGGGGGGGTTAGGAGGTCGGATTTTGAGAGGAAAAATAAAAACCACTGTGTAATACCCAATGACATTTCTGACACCCCCCCCCCCGAAAAATCCTGGCCTTGCAGGAGGTAGGTCCCCAATCCCCTTAAAATGTCATTTCGTAAAAGAACGATTATAGCTTAGCATTTAATAGTAGTGCGTATCTCATTACTCCTAACTAAAAAAATAAGTGTGATTTTGAAAAAAATTAGAGAACAGAATTTGTGAAAAAATATTTTATGAAACAAAACACTACAATTTTTACATTTTTATCAATTTCCCCTCTCGTTTTATTTGTAAATAGATAACTTGTTCTCATATCACAGTCATCACACTGTGCATGTTTTGCCGTACCAACGCTAAAACTCTAGGTGGGGGCAGGGCTCCCATAGCAGGTTCTAGGAGGCTCTAGGAGGGTCTAGGAGGGGCAGGGAGGGTCACTGCCACTTTTATTAACTTTAGAAACAGCCGTCGCTTTCATCCAATCATATGTATTCGCAATTTTAGCCACTCTATATTCAACAGAAACTAATTAATGTTAACGCAAAATCACCCTTACCACTTAGTCAATGTAAGTCCATGGGCCCCTCCCTGGCGTCGCCCTTGAGAGTGCCACTGTAGATGTAGTCCGGAGATGTTGACGAAACATTTGGAAGTACGCTTTAAGATCGAATCTATCATCGTGGATTCTACTGCTTCATCATCTCCGGCCCTGAAAATCTTGGAAATTATATTGCTGTCATTAGAGTTCATTAGAGTTGGGGGGAAGAGCTACAGCAACCTGCAGGACATGTTGCTGACTAAAACATCCCAAATTGAGTAAGAGTGGTGGTCATCTATGAGGATCCTATGCCAGTCCTCAGGTCTAACGTTTAAATGCGTTGTCTACGATTGATTGTATATTGTTCATCAGGCGGTTATTACGGAGTGAATGATGTGGAAGTTGGAATACACATTGACGCCTGTTCTATGTTTGGAGGTTGAGATTTCCTGCAATTCAGTAGTTATGCAATCAAGCAATTTGTAAAAATCTTTGCAACTCAGTGTTGCTGTGGTAAGGAGGCTATTCCACTGGGTAATTTTACTTCAAATTTGATTTTGTCATTGACGTTTCTTTTGTTTTAAGGAGACTATTATGTAGATACTTAACTTATATATTATAAATTAAGTTATAATGTGGTAGCAGACATCATTAATAAGTCTCTAGACGCAATGATTTCTGCCTAGTTTTATGTCCCCCTCCCATCACGATATCTCCATGTACTTCCCCTTTCTAACTGCTACTTTCTTTTTAACAATTTTATAACATATCCTATTTTTTTTCTCCTATGTTCATCATTCTATTAAGTAGTTAATTCTATATTACTAATCCTTTTTTTTACTAACCTTTTCTACTAACCTTTACTAACCTTTCACTAACCTTTACAAACCTTTAATAACCTTTTTTACTAACCATTACTAACCGTTTATTATTACTAACTAAATAGTATCGTATTGATACCTGTGCGATCCAAAAATGCATAATGTTGTCATTCAATTTGTTTAAATAAATAAATAAATATATATATATATATATATATATATATTTTTTTTTTCGCACAGATAGCTTTACGATCATTGCTCTAGCCCTCCACTTTGACAAGAGTTCTTATAGTGTGGGTGCTCTCCGCAATTCTTTTCAATTATCATTGATTTCTTTTCTTTGTCCTGCTTGATATGCCATCCATCCGTGCTGACACGAGTTTCTCATTGCACACGGTGGATGGCCTATCACGCATATAAGCTTATGCACTTATATTGTATTGTATTTAAAATTGGTGTCAATGAAAATATTCTGTAATGTTTTGGAGGAATACATTTTTACTACTATTACTACCATATTATAACCTAATCTATCTATATATACATAAATATTCTGTCCGTTTGTGTACGCTTCAAAAACTCAAAAAGTTCTGCACCGATCGAGCTGAAATTTTAGTATGATATATAATCCGCATCAAGGATTGTTTTCATCTAATTTTTGCATCAGTCACATATCCGCGACCGCGAAAAAAAACAACGAGGAAAACAAGTCATGCGAGGCCCCGAAGGGGCGAGCTTCCGCCCGCGGCAGGCGTTCGCGGGCCCAAGCTCCGCTTGTTTATAATGGATAAGTTAAGTATCTAC
This sequence comes from Psococerastis gibbosa, assembly GCA_963971405.1. Classification (NCBI taxonomy): domain Eukaryota; kingdom Metazoa; phylum Arthropoda; class Insecta; order Psocodea; family Psocidae; genus Psococerastis; species Psococerastis gibbosa. The sequence continues at coordinate 18,799,871 of OZ020491.1, read as the reverse complement.
ATAATAGTCTCCTTAAAACAAAACAAACGTTAATGACAAAATCAAATTTGAAGTAAAATCGCCGGTGGAATACCCGCCTTACTTACATTTTAATGGACTTTTGCATTTTATTGGACTTGTAGGTAGGTCTGTTTGCAAATAAATTATTTATTTATTTATGATGAAGTAACGGTGTATACATATATAACCCCGAAATGGGAAAATTTGTGACAAAATTAACGAATGTTGATGTTCCTGTCAACAGTAAGCCGTTTGGTTTGTAGAATTCATCTGGATTCGATCTGGCCTTGCCCCATAAAAAAGTGATTATGTATGCGCTACTGTGACTAGGGATGCGTCTGATAGTGTTATCTATAACTAATATAGGGGTGGCAATTTGATTGATACGTGATAGTAACTAATACAATCAAAATGTATCGAATTTGAACTGAAAAGTATAGTTGTTCCTCCAAGAAATAGAATGTATTTTCTGTAATTATTAAATATTGATTTTTTTGTTCTATTACTAAGCCAACCGAGCGGAGTTAGGGCTATAAAGCCCTATCTTACTCTCAACTAGGAAGACTCGGGACCGCCTGCTTTACATGCCCTCCAAAGCATGGCCAGAAAATGCAGCAAGTGTGGGACTAGAACCAACAACCTTTCGGGTGAAAGTTGGAGTCTGTACCACTACTCTACATGTCCTGAAGAGTAGTGGTCAATCCTGGCTTTCAAGGTTATTTTTTGGGGTCCGATCCGCCTGAGCTCCCTAGCCTCCGAATGCTTTCTTTTTATATGGTCCGACAACTACTAGTAAACTTCATTAGAATGAAGTTGTGTACATCTATCTAAGGGCGGTCCCATACATAATTTCCGGGGGGGGGGGTTCATGCTATTTGGGTACATAGGCCTACCAATTTGGTTTACATGGCAAGTGCATTGATTGTACCTAGTCGTCACTGCTTTTTTTCGAGGGTTGAAGAGGGGGGGGGGGGGGCTGTGACTGGGCCCTAACCTAGCTCCTTGCCATTGGCCTAAATTGTCCCGCTCTCTACAAGTATATGGCCCTGTTTACAGCTGGCCTGCCGACTCTTAGGAGTGTCTCTTATCGCTGACCTCTGTATAACCCAATTGGTGACTTATTCCGAGTATTCAGATATCTCCCCCCCCCCCCGCACCCGCTCTGTAACCCTGCACTTGCAACCCCGACCTTCCAAGCCGAGGTCGGTGAACCCCTGACCGCGCGTGCGCCAAGACCTCCCCGCGTAAATAGCACAAATCGATTCAAAATATAAACATCGAATTCCAAACCCGTCTGTCACGATCTATTCGGTCTTCTTAGCTTGTCAAAGTGCTGAATAAGTAAGTTTTCGTAAGCTTTCTATGGAAGTTACGTTGAATGTGCAAGCAAGGCATGGTAAACTAAATTGAACCCGATTTTTATGGAATGTTTTCTGCTTCTTATAGTTTTTTTATGTTTCATGGATTTTGTTCATTGTAAATTAGGTGTTATTTGGGGCAGCAAGCTTATGGCGTGTACGGTGTACAATATAATTGTTATTAAAAAATAGAATGCAGTCGCAGACTTCGCATTGAATGGGTCTCTGCTGATCGGATTTTCAACGGCCGGAGGTGAGGGGGTGCAAACATGGTCAAATTATAGAAATATATTATAGCGGCATTTAAAAATACAAGTGTTAAGTTGCGAAATAGTTCCCCTGAACGACCCTGCTTGCTGCTGAATGCTGAATATTCTGTAGGACAAGAATAAATGAAGCCTGTTTTGGGAAAAAAATTCTTTAGTTGTCCATAAGTGAGTTCCCTACTTTTAAGCGCAAAGGCGTTAATGGTCTACAGAGAAAAAAAATTAAGATAGTAAGTTGTTTGGAGGTACCTACAATATAATTTCCTTGCCCAACCATTAAAACAGATATTTTCTAAATATTTTGTAAAAAACTGACGACGGACTCTTTACTATTAAATGCATTCATTCATTCGTTCATTCATTCCTCATTCTTTATCCGCAAAGGTATTAAAGGCCTTTGATGGAATAGTTAGTAACTTTTTCCCACTTGTGCGAGTCCCTACACACGTGTCGTGACTCGTGACTCAACGCAGGCCACATTACTTATAGAGGCGACTGAAGGTGGTCGTTCAGACACAATGCAATTAATTTTTTAAAGAAAGGTGGAAAATGCAAAAAAAAAAAAAAATACAAGCTTTCGCAGCAAATTTACATTTTCTCATTTGTAATAACTATTGGCCTATAACCCTAAAGAAAGACAAAAAAGTATGCTTTGCACTGATGATCAACTTCGATGGCAAGGTGGTAGCGTGCTTGTACTTGTGCGAGTCTCTACAAGCCATGTGATCGGAGACGTGTCGTAACTCAACACGGGTGCGAACCTACTGAGGCGACTAAAGAGGTCAATCGGATGAATTCATTAAATTGTATGTATGTGATTCACTTTTTTTTAAATAAAATAAAAATAAAAATAAATAAAAAAGATAAAAATATTACAATGGTAGCCTGCGTTTTGGAAAAGGTTAAGTTTTATATGAATTTTTCATCTGACCATGTTCATGTTTTTGAGCCTGCATAACGAGGTTAATTTCAATAGCATAGCTATCCATTTGAGGCACACATGTTATTGTTATTGAATTGAATAATTTAGTCTAGTCAAATGTTCCCCCCCCCCCCCCAAAGCACATTCTTAGGAACATTTGAGGTTGGGAATTGTTCATTTGTATCTTGTACTTTTGAGATAGAATTAAATACATTTGATTTGAGTTTGATTTGATTTCATATATGGGTAGTAATTTTCTTTTTAATTCTGTCAATTGATCAAGGCTGAGGAAGCGGGTTATTTCTATGACTATGATGACAGAAACTGGGTCATGTCATGGAGTTCACACCGTCTACCGTCTGCCAGATTATGTGCTGCTGTATTGGGCTGCAAGAAAGCTGACGGCGGAAGCCTAATGCTATGGTCAGGACATGTAGAGTTGTGGTACAGACTCCGACTTTCAACCGAAAGGTTGTTGGTTCGAGTCTCACACTTGCTAAATTTTCTGTCAGGTGGTCCCGGGTCTTCCTAGTTGAGTGTAAGAGAGGGCTTTATAGCCCTAACTCCGCTAGATTGGCTTAGTAATAGTACAAAAGAACTAAAAAAGTCAATATTTATTTATTTATGGTGGAATTACAAGAAAAACCGTCTGCCGGCACTGCAATGAGGCTGAGGAAACCGCGGAACACGTGATTTCCAACGAGTCTAGTTTTAATTTCATATCAATTTCTTACTATTAGTTGCATTACGAAGCCTGCCGCCTTACCAAGTTGAATCCAGCGGACCAGAGCAGGTTCAAAGATGCAGATAACTTGGTCGTGTGCACAGTGCCGGTAGGGAAACATGGTAGGACTTGTCCTGGTCACCTCCAAAATTATCGTGTGACCTCACTGTGTTTCCCAAGTGGTTCGGAATCCACTATAATCAGGAGGTCCACTGTCCTATGGGCCCACACCGTGGCCTGGGACTGTGACTGTGTCCAACCATACTACTGCTGCATTACGAAACATTGACTTTTAATTTTAAAGCGATGTAGTATTGTTCTGTATTTTAGTTGAGAAGCCATTTTTTTATTTTGGTTTTTATTTCTCCTATTTTCGTTAATTTTTTAAGGTGTGTTGGCAATTTAGTTACAAATTTTGTTAAACTAAGTTATTTAATCTATCCCCGTATTTGTTGTAGGCTGGTTTCAAATCGACCTTTTTTGGTTTTCGAGTATTGTGCTGCACTGGCGTGTGTTGTTATCTGTTTCAATGTTAAAATTCTTGTCCAAGTAGTTATCGAATAATATTGTATTAATAATGACAGAAGCTGTTTTAATGCCTCAATTAAAATAATTCAAATAAAAGAACGATAATAAAATAAATAAGCACAATAAAATTAAATAAATATGCACAATGTGACTTTTATCTGGTCACGAGGTGCTTTAAAAATTGAAGCAGTGTCCCAGCCACATTTGGCCTGAATTTTAGGGCACCCCTGTTGATAGGGGTGGCCGGGAAGCAGACGGGGACCGATCGATGCAGGGGAAAGTTGCCACCCCACTAGTGACGGGGGGGGGGGGGGGGGGAGCATTCCATTACCACCACTTTCTTATTCACCCTCACATTGTCGATGTCGTCTTTCCCTATCTATTGCTCTCTGTACATAAGGGTGGCTCGAATGAGCTTGGAGTTGGATCAGCAACCCATAGCCATAGAATTCCTAGACAGATTTAGCATGTCCTGCTGGTGTTTTGTTTATACTGTACAGGGTGAGCCAGACCACCCTCACCCTTATTTTCTCGGTTGTTATGGGAAATTTAGTTACGCGTGAAAATGAACATGGGGACGACGTTTTTTGTTTGGACATTTCCCACTACTGCTCCAATAGACGTATTGAAAAGAGGAATTTAGAGAAAGTTAAGCAGAGCCTGATTACCTTCTTCTTCTTTTGAGGTCACAATCTCAACGATTGGTTGGCAGCGACTTCCTGCAAATCATCCTTCAATTCTCTCGGTCCTGCGCCTACTTCTTAGGTCTTGGTCGAGCTTATGCGTCCTTCTTCAGTTGATCCATGAATTCCTTCTTCGGGCCCTCTTCTATTGGTTCCTTCCACTGTGCCCTCAATGATGGTGTGTACCAGATGTTCGTGTCTAGACTATCTAGAGGTCAATTATATGTAGGAGAGATGGGACATTCGAGTGCGCCGAAAGGAGTTTTTGCATCCTGGGGCCACTTGCCACGTTTTTGCTTTCCAATTTATACGTAGTATAAGAAAAGCTTTGTGATGGTCGAAATTTTTGATTCCGAGATTTCAACAGATTTACACGTTTTGAGGTACCAGGAACACAAAAAAGTGTTTTTTACGAAATTTCTGTCTGTTTGTCTGTTCACCGATTTCCGGGCAAACTACTCGGTCGATTTTGATGAAATTTGGCATGTAGATTCAAAACAATCATACCTCGGGATCAATTTTTTTATTATGGGCAAACTCAATTTGGGGGGTTTTATTTTCAAAAAACTCCAGAAAAACTAAAACTAAAAAAAATTATTTCTCGAAAACGGCTCCAACGATTTCTTTTAAATTCACATATATTGTACCTAGGTAGTCGTTATTAATGTTAACAAAATGCGAGGGGTCGCTTACCTCTTGATAGTTTGCTTCTGGGGGTAAAAAAATAAAAATAACAAAATTTAAAGGAAAAATTACTAGAAAGTAATTTTTCTGCAAAACCTTTCTATCGATGATTTCTAACTTCAGGAATGTTTTAGGTGTTAAATTGAGTATCGAAACCGGACAGGATGTTTCCCAAAAAACTATTTGGTTTGGTGCAAATTTTTGTTGTTGTTGAAAAAATGATAGAAAATTCACGCTGAAATGCATTGCGTGCCCTGCCATTATTACTGTGTGGTAATGTGTTGGTCTGACCTATCTAGAATTTACCTCACATCCAGTGACGCCAGATAGACAACCCCCCCCCCCCCCGGAGATATCCGAAATTTAACCATTGGAGAATTATTTACCATAAAATTACTCATCTTCTCCATCTACTAATTGATAAATTGGAAAGCATGTTCGAGTAAACTCGGACCGGTTCTTTATATATAGACTGGTGGTAAAAGATGTAGACAAATTAAAAAATATATTTTTTGGCGGGACTAGAATGCCCCATCACTCCCATATAGAGCTCTTAGACTACTCAATGGGCTGATAAGGTTGCAGCCTAGATTGGCAGATTCAGAGCGGTAGCGATATTCTCATTTGTTTTGATCTGTGTGAATTGTAATTTTTGATACAGTCCTACATTATTTAAAAAATAGTAAAACTGTACAATTTCGCGTCTGTAATAAAATTAAAGAAAAATCTCCGCAAAGAAAACACCCTGACAACTGCCCAGTTATTTATTTATCATTTGCTATTAATTTCTCTTTGGTAAGATTTGGCTGGGTATTGACGTGTTTTTTGTTTAAAAATTTATCTACGTTATCATGAAAGCGTTCAAACCTAAAGGGTTGAATAATGGTTTTATATTATTCCACATTCTCCCATTTACCTACAAAATAATATTACCAGCCTGCTATTTTATTATTATCCACTAAGGGGGATTTTGAGATGATATGTTTAAATTTCTGCCTGTCAGCAGTCAGCAGGCGCAGAGTCGCCGTCCGACACATGGGGCGACCTAGTTATTCAAAAGAGAGGAGACCCACCCCTGCAATGCAATGGGAGAAAGTGGAGTGAGCCGTCATGTACTCACCCTCGCCAAGGCTAGAGATGCCCGAGGAAAGGGATGTGCCTACTCAACAAAGGTAGGTAGGCCTGTATCGTCAGCCAAAAATTAGAATGGCGTAACCAACATTTTTTGGGAAATTGAGTTATGATCATATTTAGTGACCTTGTAAGTTCTACCTTTGCATGTGCCGAAAAAAAGGCGGAAGTTTCGATTATGAGGGCGTATCTGACTGTTTGTTATGAGGAAAAGCATCTGTAAACGAAATTATGACGAAATTTTGTTTTTGATGGTACGCCCTACGGTATTTGCAATGGGCCAATGGTGTATTGGCAACCAAATTAAATCAATTTTTGCACATGACACCGTAGGCTACGTTAATTAAATATGTACGATGAGGGCAATGGACAATGTGTGTCGGTGCGCCATTGTCTTGAACAATGGTTTTGATCAGCTTTTTTAAAATGTTTGTATGGTTTATGTTGATTTTCCCTATCTTCCATCATAACCTAGGGTCCTTTACGTTAATTTTGATAAAATTAAAAGCAAAACCAATTTTCATCGATTTTTATTGCATTCTATTTAATTCTACACCCACCTATGAATGTAGCATCTACCTACAATACTAGTGACGCCAATACGTAATAATGGGATCACATCCGATAAAAGATGCATCCATGTTTTAATATTATTTTACAATGCAAAGTAAAAGAACCGGGGGGGGGGGGGGTTGTCCACCTAACTAACGTCACTGGAGGTGAGGTCAATTCCGGAAATCGATGAACAGACAGACAGACATACATACAGACAGACATTTCGTAAAAACCACTTTTTTGGGTTCCTGGGACCTCAAAACGTGTAAATCCGTTGAAATCTCGGAATCGAAAATTTCGACCATTACAAAGCTTTCCTTATGCTACGTATAAATTGGAAAGCAACAAATATAGTAGGTTACAAAATGTAACAAACAATTGAAGAAAGGTCGAGAATCAGTAGCCCCATCTCTCCCCTCATGGTTCGCTAGAAAGTCGTATGGGGGAGGGGGGGGGGGAGGCCAGCCCGAGAGCGCATGTCAGAGGGGCGCGAAGGCCGACGACCTCAGAGTAGACCACCACGCAGTCGCTCTTTCTCCCCGTCGCTACTCAGACGCGAAAAAAGAAAAGTGCCCCCCTCTGGGTTGTTGAATGCCCTGCGACGTAGAGGGGACATACAACCCCCCCCCCCCAACAAGCCCCGACAAGCCCCCCGACAAGCCCCCTAACCTGGCCTGGTTGCCGGTCAAGAGTTGGGAAATTCAAATTGTGATATAATGTGATTATCGAGCTTGTTTGATTATAGCATGTCTGTCTGCCTTTTCTGGAGGAGGGGGGGGGGGGAGGGTAAAAGCCCGAATTTACAACGTTATGCGACCCAAAGGGGCGCAATGTCCTAAGGGACGCACTTTTCTCCGAGCAAGTCTGATTTCTGAATACACGTATTTCACATCCAATTGGAAAATAAGTTCTGAAACTATTTTCTTGGGTTGCAATCTAGGGATTGTTTTGTTTTGCAGCGAATATTGCTGAAGCAAAGGGCGGATTTTAGGGGGGGGGGGGTCAGAGGGTACGGACCCAAAATAAATTAACTTACACTAGATAACAACGGGTTTATTAAAAATTATTATGTTTTTTAATGTTATAACCCACTGAACCTGCCCGCTGACCCCCCCCCCCCGCTCTAAATAGGAGTCAAAGTCCGCCCTTGGCTGAAGCTATAATTTAATATAATTGTGAAGAAAAGAAATTAATGTGTGGAATGGTTTTCGATGGCATAGTGATAGCTTGCTCGTACTTCTGCGAGTCTCTACACATCATGCGATCGGTGACTAGTCGTAACTCAACACAGGTATTACCTACAGAGGCGACTGAATAGGTTATTCGGATACAGTCATTGAATTGTTTGCAGGCGAATAATCTTTTATAATAAAAAATAAAAAAAATCTCGAGGGTGAGTAGGTAACAGGCTTGTAAACAGACTATAGACTATAGTCGGAGAGTCGGCAATAACGGGAGGCTCCTGAGTTGCATGCGGCTCTTCTGTTCATTGGGTGCGGCTCTTTCCTATATGACCGATTATGTACACAAAAATTGAATAGCCAATGAACATGGTGCATCCACTTTATTGAGTGCATTCGCATTTAAAAGATCACATTCTTAAATTATTGAGTTTTTTCAAAAATTGGCGACCAAATAAAATTTTGCTTCAACTATTAAATAATCTTTCTATAGCATTGATTTTTAAATTTTTCCCTTGGGCTTTCTTTACCCACCACCCTTAAAGAAATGTCCCCGTGTGGAATACTGTTAGGCACCGTCATGATCAAATATACATATATGGCGGCGCCGTGCAGTATTTCATAACGAGCCATTACATACGGTCGTGGTACACACCCTAAGTGAATAATGCGTTGCGATGGGCTATCAATCCATTGGTCTATAGATTCAAAATCAAAACGTGCAATCGAAAACCGAACTGGTATCATTCAAACAGGGGATTGCGTGAAACCTATATACAGTATATATAATCCGCTCCCCCCTTCCTATTGTTCGAGGCACAAAAAATATTCGCACAACAGGATTGGTAGTACATGACCCATCTCACAGGTTGCTTGGTTGCGTAATGTGGATGCGTTGGGAAGCGGGCCTTGAACTCTGCTGCGGATGAAGGGAAGGGGGAGCTCCGGGAAGAGAGGGGGGGGGGGATGGAGCGCCAGACTTTCCCCTACTGTGCCCCCTCCACTGCTGACCGTGGAAATGTACCGAAGCTTTCACTCGCTACCTGAACTTCAAAATCCGCACTTGACTCTTCAGCCTCGTCGGTTTTGCGTCGCAGATTGACCACCGCTGTTGACCCAGTTTAATGGCTCTCTCCCGTATTGCCATATGCGCAGCGTTCTGGCGGCAACGGATGGTGTAACAGCAAAGGCTTTCACGGCCGGAGTCGAATGAAGAACCAGTAGAATCCGGGCTGATGGGCTGTGGTCGAAAAGAAAGCGAACTTCCAAACGTTTCGTCAACATCTGCGGTCGACATCTTCACTGGATCTGCAACTGCTGAGTCTCCGAGATATAATCTTAGAAGTCTACGCAGTTCCACTGAAGATGTCGACCGCAGATGTTGACGAAACGTTTGGAAGTTCGCTTTCATTTCGACCACGGCCCACCAGCCCGGATTCTACTGGTTCTTCTTTCAACGGATGGTGTGTTTTGAGGGATGGTGTTTTTTGAACAGACATTCCCCAATAGTGGCCGATAGTGCTACAATAATCAGCAGCAAGCTTCCAGGAAGTACGAGCCACTCTTCAGTCAGCCTCTTCGGTTTTGCGTCGCAGATTGGCCGCTGTTGACCCAGTGTAATGGCTCTCTCCCGTATGGCTTGTGCACAGCGTTCTGGCGGCAAGGGATGGTGTGTTTTGTACAGGCATTCCCCAATAGTGGCCGATAGTGCTACAATAATCAGCAGCAAGCTTCTAGGAAGTACGAGCCACTCTTCAGTCAGCCTCTTCGGTTTTGCGTCGCAGATTGGCCGCTGTTGACCCAGTGTAATGGCTCTCTCCCATATGGCTTATGCACAGTGTTCTGGCAGCAAAGGATGGTGTGTTTTAATCAGGCTTTCCCCAATGTGTGACCGATAGCGCTACAGTAAAGAGCGGCAAGCTGCGAGGATGTAGGGGCCAGTCTTCAGCCTCGTCGGGTTTTGCGTCGCAGATTGACCGCTGTTGACCCAGTGTAATGGCTCTCTCCCGTATGGCTTGTGCACAGCGTTCTGGTGGCAAGGGATGGTGTGTTTTGTACAGGCATTCCCCAATATGTGACCGATAGCGCTACAGTAATGAGCAGCAAGCTGCCAGGATGTAGGGGTCGGTCTTCAGCCTCTTCGGTTTTGCGTCGCAGATTGACCATACTGGTCCCAAACGGAAGGTAGTCTTTTTGATCGATTGCCAGGCAGCAATATGCGCACTTGCCACTAACAAAGCTACAGACTGCACCAAGACACTTCTCTGTCGCTCAAGACTCTCCACGCTCATAGTGGCCGGGTGGCACATCATGCTACAATGGATCCCGAGTCACGTTGGGATCGATGGAAACGAGAAGGCCGACGAATTGGCAAAGCAAGGTACGACCTTTCAGCAGCCAGCCTGCCCACAATCATACACATCCGCCAAGGCAGCAATCAACCGAGCCATTGGGACCTGGTCAAGAGCGCACTACTCCCAAGTCAGCTTAGGGAAAAGCTGGGCCAGACTGATCGACAACCCTATCCCGAGGTCACTGCCCAGGGCCGTGGCTGTCGCAGCGTTCAGAACCACCACAGGTCATGACTACCTCGCCACTCATCTGCACCGCATTGGGGTTCTCCAATCGGAAGCATGCCCCCTGTGCGACGAACCGAAGATGGATGCTGCCCACCTACCAAACTGTCCAGCCCTGGCAACCGATTCACCACCTGAGAACGAGCTCGCGGAGACATCCCGATTATACTGGTCAGCGCGTCACCTAATGGCTAACCTGCCAAGGGTGGGCGTTGGCTAATTCCAGATTGACCACTGTTGACCCAGCGTAATGGCTCTCTCTCTTGTATGGGCTTGTGCACAGCGTTCTGGCGGCAAGGGATGGTGTGTTTTGATCAGGCATTCCCCAATGTGTGACCGATAGCGCTACAGTAAAGAGCGGCAAGCTGCGAGGATGTAGGGGCCAGTCTTCAGCCTCGTCGGGGTTTGCGTCGCAGATTGACCGCTGTTGACCCAGTGTAATGGCTCTCTCCCGTATGGCTTGTGCACAGCGTTCTGGCGGCAAGGGATGGTGTGTTTTGTACAGGCATTCCCCAATATGTGACCGATAGCGCTACAGTAATGAGCAGCAAGCTGCGAGGATGTAGGGGCCGGTCTTCAGCCTCGTCGGGTTTTGCGTCGCAGATTGACCGCTGTTGACCCAGTTTAATGGCTCTCTCCCGTATGGCTTATGCACAGCGTTCTGGCGGCAAAGGATGGTGTGTTTTGTACAGGCCTTCCCCAATAGTGACCAATAGCGGTACAATAAGGAGCAGCAAGCTTCCAGGATGTAGGGGCCAATACATACGTGGAGCTGAAAAGGGGCGGCCAGGATCGAGGGGAGTGGTGGCATCGACGCCACGTGTTGTTGCCAACCAGTCAGCCGGCTGTAACTTGCAAAAGAAGAAGCTTCCAGTCAAATTAAAATATGTATTGCGAGAATATGAGGCGGAAGCGGTAAGCTAAATCGGTTCATAAGTCGGTCGCACTAATTTCTTCGTGGCCCACTGAACTGTGTTGCTATTGTATATTGTAAGCTGATTATAACACAGTGATAAAACGAAGCATTATGTGAAAGAGCTTGAATAGAAAGGGAAAATGCGATAAAAGACGTTATTCTCATAGATACTACAACCTTGAGGCAAGCACTTGCGGTAATCGTGAAACTGTGGAACTGTTTATAAATATTTGAAACCTTGCAATGGGCTCTTATTCCCTTTTGAGGGGAGGGGAACCTTGTGGAAAGGTTGTTCAAATGGTTCTCTCTTTTTTTTTTTTTTTTTTTTTTTTTTTATTCGGAAAGAGGTATGTCCCCTGTAATAGGCAGTTGCCACAGATCACAGATGTAAGACCATGGTTAATATTATTGATATATTATCTAGTTTAAATTGTTATGTAGGAAATATTTGTTCAATTACTTTCCTTACACATATAGTATAATAAACAGCCTATTAATATTAATATATCAAGTAAAAATACGATAAAATAAACTATAAATAAATAAAAAATAAAAAATAATTTTTTAGCAGCTCTGTAAAAGCCCTTTGTCCCAATAAAGCGCTAGCTTGGGGATGCGGGATGGTAATACTTGTATTGTATATTTTTGTAAAAAAAAAAAAAAAAAAAAAAAAAAAAAAAAAAAAAAAAAAAAAAAAAAAATTATTATTATTGATGTGCCAGCCTCCCACGCTTTATTGGCTTTATAATTCTATGTTGAACACTTGAACCTACTCTTGATAAATGCACGGATTTTCTATCCTTCCATCTATATATACATGTATCTACATATACACATATCTGCATATCTACATCTACATATATACATACATTGTGGTTTGTTCAGGAAAATATTGGGACCTTAGGCGCTTATTCCACATACGTCAATAGTCAATTGTAAATATGGTATTGACGGACATTTCAATTTTACTCTATGCCATTGTTAAAATTGATCAATGATCATAGAGTAAAATCACGCGCTGCAAACAATAACAAAATCAAAATGGCGTCATGGAATATGTTAAGTACAAACATTTTAATAGATTGTTTATAAAACAGTTTTCATCCATTAAACAGATCGGTGAAGGTCGATCTTACATCGGATCTCCTACTATTATTAGGTTTTATTAAAAATAATAAGTGTACGAAGAAAACAAATACAAACAAAATTTCAAAAAACAAATGCAAACAAATTTCAAAAATTTGGCGCATACGTGTCAATAGAAGAAAAGTGATCAATAGTTGAAAAAACATGTGGAATGTAGTGTATCAATGAAAAATTGAAATTTTCGTCAATACCATATTTACTATTGACGTTTGTGGAATTACCGTGGAATTATTCCACACGGTTACAGAGACCCGCTGCATGTTGGATCATGTCTTAATACTGTGCATTCGTTATTATTCCGATTCAGTACGTTCCTGTCTTTAACGTGTTAAACATGAATTACCTTTCACTTCATTTTTTCAATCCATCAACTGGGCCACATACTCAAAAGGTTGAATCCGCATGGAAAAAAGGTAAGGCAAGCAACAAAAAGTAGTAGGGAACAGCCAGGACAATGACCAAAAGCTATTTATGGGAACTTACAGTATGTAGCGTCAACGCTACAAGGATGCGTCCGCATTCGAATAAATTTTAAAGAATTTATCTGACTTTTGGCAAGTTATATAATATAAATAAATGTAGATAAATTAATTTTACAAGTTTACAATAGCTGGTACCGTTTTTCTTTATATATATTAAATGAAGACCCGAAAAAATGTGGGAAGATATAAGACATGTAGAGTAGTGGTACGGACTCTGACTTTGACCCGAAAGGTTGTTTGGTTCGATTCCTACACTTCCTACATTTTCTGGCCATGTTCCGGAGGGCATGCAAAGCAGGCGGTCCCGGGCCTTCCTAGTTGAATGTAAGAGAGTTGAAAGAGAGAGAGTAAGGGAGTGTAAGATAGCCCTAACTCCGCTAGGTTGGCTTAGTAATAGAACAAAAAATCCTTATTTATTTATTTATAACCGAAAAAGGCCAAATATTGGAGGTTATCCCTGGGGCCAAGTCTTCCATGTCTGTCCCACATCCTGGGGGGGGGGGGGAATTTTCCTGCTATACAACAATGTACTCTATACTATGGGAAACTAATTATATGTAGATGCCGATAACGTAGCCTATATCGCATTGTGTATGTATAGTCTATGATTATAGAAAATTTCACAGGTATGTTGTACATGTTTTATTTACAAAATGATACATGTAAAAATCCTCTCTTATTTCTAACACAAAATCAATAAATAGGCTAAAAAATCTAAACAACCACTAGATAAGTCTTTTCAACGCAAGAACAGTATGTAAGCATAGAGGAAATATTTCAAAATTACCAAAGAAGTGGCAAGTTTTGTACGAGAAGGAATACAAATCCTACCTTATAACAGAGACAACGTGCAAATAGTTTTTGCTTTCCTGATTCAGCATAATTTAAAACATGAATTCGATATTTATAAATTATATAAATTAGGCTACTACGATAACCGACCTTTGTAATTCTTTAAGGAGGAGTATGACAGCAGCCCAACGGCCCCAGCAGCCACACTTCTTACCTCTCGCTTAAATGTCATTCCAAAGAGCATAGAGCAACCTGAAAATGGGGGGGGGGGCATGGGGGGCATGTGGGGGGCATGGGGGGGCATGTGGGAGGGCATGGGGGGCGCATGGAGGGCGCATGAGGGGGGGGGGGGGAAGAAAACTATTCAAAAATTTTTACAGGAAGCTCACCTTCATAGAATTTTGTTAAGGCCCTAACTTATTACAAAATGAATGCAACCATTTTCAAAATGAAGCGACCGACGGGAACAGTGATTAACCAGTAGAAAAATGTCCTAAATCTCTTTGTATATTTTATAAAATTATATACTTCATATATTTATCCACTTTTTTTTTTTTTAATTCGAGCAAAGCAAGATTATCAGATTATATGTATAGTTGCGAAGCGAATTCCTTCGATTCCGTCAAAATTAAAAAAAAAAACCTTCATAACAACAAAGCAAATAATAAATTACCAGTGGATTTATTTAAAGCATTTAAATACGGTATTGAACTAACCCACTCTAAAGCGGATAAAAGAAGATAGAAAAGAACAGCCATTAGGCTAATGTCAGTTGACAAACAATATCTTTTTTAATTCTTCTTACGCTTTAATTCCCTTAAGTTAATGTACATTCCTCTGGGTTTATTTAGGGTCCTTTGCACTTATTCTCGGGTAAATTATTATTTAGCGTTAGTGTTAAGACTGCTGCATTATAATAAAACAAGCCGTAAACATCTACTCTATAGTGTTGTACGATAAGTGTTGATTTTGCATATATTCAAACTACTAGGATCTAATAGGTCAGCTGTCCTAGAAGATTCATACTTGAGGCGGGGATTCGACCGACCGGCTAGGGCTAAATACAAGAACGGTGACGTGGTAGCAGACATTGAAGACTTAGGCAGGGTTTCCACCGACCTCGCATTGCAGAATGCAAATGACATTGACGGAAATGTTTGTTTTCCTCTATTCCATAGTTAAAATTGATCAATGATCATTCAGTAAAATCACAAACAAACAAACTAAAATTAAAAAATGGCGTCATGGGATATCGTCACCCTAAAGTCAGAAGGGCGCATCCAATATTTTTGGCAAAATAGAGTTATGATCAGATTTAGGGACAGCAGCTTTCATGAGCTTTGCATTTGCATGTGCGGGAAAAATTAAATCGTGAAATATAAGGCTGAAATTTTCGATTTAGATGGCGTATCTGACTGTATGTTATGATCCAAATTATCTTTAAACACAATTATGTCAAAATGTTGTTTTTGATGGTGTACGCCGTTCTGACTTTAGGGCGACGAAATGTTAAGTACAATCATTTTAATAGATTTCTATAAAAAGAAAAATTCTAATTTCCGTCAATGTCATTTGCATTCTGCAATGCGAGGTCGGTTGAAACCCCGCATAAGTCTTGAATGTCTGCTACCACGTCACTGTTTTTGTATTTAGCCCTAGCCGGTCGGTGGATTCCGCGCCTTAGCCCTAGCCGGTCGGTGCAATCCCCGCCTAAGGGAATGGAAAGGGGAAAGATTAAAAGTAAATTCACCACTAGTGAGGATACCACTTTAAATACAGCCACTGAAGATGGCAGGGGGTATAGTAAACTTTCTTGTCAGGTATTTTTGAATATGGAGGTGTTACTGCTGACATCCTAAACCCGCGGACCAGTTGCAGATTCCTCCGATGGGGTCGAAGCTGAGGTGCTTAGGACACGTGTATTCCCACCCTAGGAGATCCGTGTTCTCCATTTTTGCACAGGAGATGAATTTCTTGCAGGAAAATGGATGAGGGAAATTTCCCTGGTCCAAACACTCAATGTAGCCGTCGCTGTGAACTTTCACCTTTAGTGCGCTCGGAGGAACCTGAAATAAGTGACGATCATGTAATTTTGACATTTCATTTCATCAACATTAAAGTTTTTAGGTGCCCTAACGGACATTAGTATGTTCGGCAGAAGTAGGGTGGGCAGATCAAGGCTACGTTGGCTGGACGATGTCCAAACGCGGCAATTCCACCGACCTCGTTTTGCACCGTGAGCGTGACATTGACGAGGTAGCAGACATTTTTAGACTGTCGTTAATGTCTACTACCACGTCAATGTCACGCTCACGGTGCAAAACGAGGTCGGCGGAATTGCCGCCAAAGTAACTTAAGAGACCTCTGTGTCCATGAATAGCATAGAAGAGCAATAAGTCCCCAAGAGATTGCGCATCATGGAAGAGAGTTACATAGAGTATGGCTTTTGTAAAAACTCTTTCCCATTCATTACCCACTGTGTTTTATCTTTTCAGCAAAGGTTTCTAAAAGGAAAGTTTGATTGAACATACTTTTCGTACTATACCTCAACTTCGGGAGCTTGTCAGGTATTTACAGCTGGTCATTTAAAAATGTATGGAACCAATGTACAAGTAGGCTATATAGTACATGTATGTAAGTATAAACCTATTCACTTTACAAATCCACTATATGAGTTGCCTATTTGCAAAAGCAATCCTCTCCATTTTTTTTAGTTTTGAGATATTCGCGCCATTTTTTTTATTTTTCAATACTCTATCCGATGAATCAGATATTGAGACGCTAAAGCCATTCTAATACTGTTAAAATTAGCATTAAAAACTGTAATATTATACCTCATGGCGTTGCGGCACAGCAGTTTTTTGCAGTTTCTGAAAAATCGACCTGGGTGGACAAGATTGCTTTTGCTAATAGGCAACTCATATATTTACACCAATATTGACTAGAAGCTTGGTATACAATAGGCTTCCTATTATGCTTACATCAGCTAGGGAATCAGTATCATCGTAGTATTCATAGTCTTTATTTGAGAACTGCTCTGGCTTTTGAACTGCATGAACCGCAGTCGGTTTTGGAACTTTGGCGAACGGTTTAAGCTTTCTTTGTACCGGGACTCTTCGGGTAGTTACTTCAGGGCGTCTAGGAGCTATTACTACTTCACTTCGACTACTTGGCGTGTCGATCGATTCTGATGTTAAAGCTGCAAGGAAGTCAATTAATTAATCGAGGAATCGGCCCGAATAATTTAATTAAACTATGTGTACGAAAAAAATATAATTCGTTCCACTGCAATAGTTACCTAGAAATTATAATAGAATGATGTGATATTTTCAGACTATATCTGTATATTGGACGTCAAACACTATGCTATCGTGTATTATGATTATTGATTTCGTAAATCCGTAGAAGGAAACTGCGACCAATGTCTGAGAATTTCTTTTATCTGACATCTTGTACATTAGTCTATATTATGATGCAGATTGTAGGCCACGCTAAAGTTTTTTTCAACATACCCCGTGGAGTTGTAGACGGTGAAAACAATCGTGTCGTAATCACTGGTCTCGCTTCGATCTCTTGTCGAAAATCTGAGTAGGACGTAGCTACAGAAACTCTAGACGCAGGAGGTCGGCTGTATGTTGTGGGCTCTTTGAATGTGGTGGATGCGAGCCTCGGTGACGAAGTAAACGGGGAAGGCGATGAGGAGACAAAAGCAGATGGACTGAAAGGGGCGGGTTGAAAGGGGTCGGGGGCTTCTCGAATCGGTACTGGTGCTAGAGTTGCTAACTTGTGGATGGCTGCCACTGCTGGGTCTGCTAAGTCAGGAAGATCTTCGAGTTCAACTGTTTCTTCTATGGATGGAACTGGTTCTGGGGTAGTTGTGGTAGTCGTTGAAGTCGTTGTGCTTGAGGATGTTGGGCGAACACGGCGGCGAGAGAATTGGGCACTTCTTGGAGTGCTTAGAGTTTCATCTGAAAAGTGTCAAACTATTTTGTGAAATTAAAATTATTCAGTACCTACCTACTTGTTGTACTTATGTACGATATTTTAGTAAAAATAAAATGCCGTGATATTTTTATCAATTGAATATACTTACAGGCTTACGACATCATAGTTCTGTCCAATACATTTTTCATTACACCGTATCATTTTGACAGTCATTTTTATTAGAACCGAAAAGTGTTTCAAGGCGGGTTGAGCACGAATGCTCGAATATGCTATATTGTGAAACTCAACTAGCCTAGTTTCTCGATGGAGTAAGCGCTAATAAAATGCCTATTTCTTTCTAAAACATCGGTGTTTATCTTAAGTTCGATACTTACGTTGCCAAGACAATCCATAATTTTCAAATTCCACCACCTAAAAAATAACTCACTTTGCAACTCACTGTATCTAACCTGTCAGTGTGTCTGCTTTGGGTGTGGTGGAGGATCGAAGTCCATCTGGACGAAACTTCCTGCGACGATCAATCTGCACTCCGGGTCTTCTTTGAAGAACTCGTTCTGTAGATGAGACCGTAGCCTGAGTTGTGGTAGATCGGGTTCGAGACCTGAGGCTTGTGAGATAGTCCTGACTGCTTCTTCTTGTTGAAATGGTCGTACTTGGGTTCGGTGTAGTTGTCGTTGTTATTTCCGTTAAAGGCTGCCAAAATGGATTAATTGTTAATCAAAGTTATATGGCAAATGAGATGATAATTTTAACGTTATTTTAAGTGAGAGAACTAGGTTAAATCACTTTTACAACTTTCCCCTTCATTATGGTATTATCAATACTTCTCCCCTTACAAATCGTCTCTGAATTGGTTCCCGATAAAATTATTGGCCTGTATTCAGTTCTTATTAATATTTCTATCAAAATTATCCAGTAGTTAACTGTACAGTGCTGTTGTGAGATTTCTATAATATTTATTGGGTGTTTAGGCAACAATTTATTGGTGGGCAGTTTGAAATGTGACTTAAAATGAATTGGTGCTACAGATTTCAAACGAAAATGGTGCAAACAACGGCAGAGGTTGGGTGCAACCAGATACCACTAATTTCATACGAAGTCGGTCTTGCTCCACATTTTCGCAACTGTTACCTATTACGGCATCGATTTTAAGGGATATATTTTTCAAGTAATATGTATTTAATTGGAAATGCTATTTACCCATTTATCAAAAAGTAGTTATCAATTAGGCACTCCGTATGAATATTCGGTTCCCACAAGTGTTAAGAACACAAATCTAGCTGACAAAACTTTGTGTATGAGAGCTATTAAAAAATAAACAGCATTTACTCGCACGATGAATATGATATAAGAATAATGCAAAATCGGGGATTAACCCTGTAATGGGGTAGTTCCAACTCACCTCAACCCAAAGAACAACAGTTGCACCAATGCAACAAAAAACGCAACAGAAAGCAATGATCAATTTGTGGGTAGAATGAAATATTAGCAAATTAAATATTACCATTATCATTATTTGCGAGAGACGCAAATATGTTTTTTAGTTCATCGAAGAGTCCTCGTGCAATAACAGTTAGGTGAAAAGACAGTTAGTTAATAGTAAGGCACACATAAGACACGTATAGTTAGACTATCACAAATATCCCCTCACCGAAAAACACAAAAGAATGTGAGATTGTTAAGAATTCTAACCTAGCTCGTATTGAGAGGCTATGATGGATGCAATGAGAAAGAAGTATTCTTTCGATGAGTAGATTATTTACAGGCAAATTCAGGCGCATTCAGGCAAGGCCAAGGTGTCGCAGCCGTCCGCCTACCTCCACTGCTGGTAACGGACTTGCTGCTTGTAGTTCAGGTTGCCGCCTATTCTGGACGCCATCTGTAACACTTGAATCTTGCGGAAAGTTATCTTTCTTAATTGGCCTTCGCCGTTCGATGACCTTTCTAATTTTCTTACGATAATCTTCAGGGATATTTTCAGTGATGGATTCTACAGCCTTGATTCTCCCCCGAAATACTTGACTAGGTTTGGTTTTGAACGATTTGGTGATCGTAGTTTGTGTTATGGCACTTTTTTCTTCAGTATCTACTGTCGGCACAGTAGCAAATAGCACATCTGCTGATAAATAATCATTCCCTGATTTCTCCTTAATGCTCTCGCCTAGGATGAATTTACTATTTTGTTCATCATCGTCATCTTCATAGTAACTGGCTGACTGCTGGGAATCCAAATCTACGCGGGGTTTTTTAAGTCTCCTTGCCACTACCCGCTTTCTGGAAGGGGTATCCGCTTTCACTGGAGCTTGGGTGGTCGTTGTAGTAATTTCATCCGACAATTCGCCGAATTTGCTAATACCTCTACCGCGGCCCCCTCTCGGTACAAACCTTCTCCCTTCGGTGGACGGTTCTGACGGAGCTTCCGTCGTAGTTCTAGGCCTAAATCGAGAGTTTCTACTCTTTTGGTATCCACGCTCAGTTGTCGTAGTGGTTGTGGTTGCTGGTCGAATGATCCTTCGACTGCCATATGGCCTAGTCGTTCTTTCAACATTTTTTTCTGTTTTACTTGCAGTTTTCTCGGTCGTTGTTGGCTTCGTCACACGTTTAATAAAGGTTGGCTTTTTTGTTATGGTTATTTTTTGCCGTTCGGTATACGACGACTCTGTAATAGAAGTAACTACTCGGGTAACTGTCGAAGTAGAAGGAGGTTCCCTTGTTGTTGTCGATCGAGTTCTTTGGAAAGATGTTGTTGGTAACCCAGTTTGACGAGAACTACTGCTTTCAGTCGTCAAATCAAATTTTGTTTCCGACTCGGGGACAGTTGGCGTTGTTGTCCAATCTGCTATTGTTGTTTCCGGTACAACTATTGTAAAAGTGGTTTGATTTTTTGAAGGATGTGTAAGAACTGTTGGCTTTGTTCGTGAGGCAAACTGAAAGCGTTTTGGAGCTTCAGAAACATTGACATTTTCACTAGAAGGTGCTGTTGTTGTTGGCCTGGTGCGCCGAAGAATTTGAAGCCTCCTCTTTGTGACAGGTGTCTCTACTGTTGGGAGCTCCGTAGTTGTTAAAGGAGCATCCACCCGAAACCGATTTCTTGTCGACACTAACGTTGGTTCTGTGTAAGGCTGCGTGGTCAAAACCGGAGGTCGGGTCCTTCTTCTAATTTCATTTACAGGAGTAGGGTCCAATCTCCTTTGAAGAAAGTTAGATTTTTCATCTTCAACTATAGCACTTTCAGTGCTTATATTGCTCACTTCAGAGAGTATCGCATCTTCTGACGATGTTGCACTATTTTCTGTGGATGAAGCTTGTACATCTGCATCTTCAACTATTGGTGAAGAACTAATAGTTGTTGTCGAACGACGGGGGGTCACATATTCTCTAAAGGTGCTTGCTGACGGAGCTGCAGCTGATGTTACTTCAGTTGATGAAAGCAGTACTTCATTTCCTTCTGTCGTACCAGTAGGTCTTCTTCTAATTTCAGCATATTTAAGACTATTTACACTATTTACATTTTCTATCACATCGTTGCTGGCTTCTGTAGGGATATTTAAATTATTTACAGGTTCGGGGGTTGAGCTTCTTCGGTTGAGGGTGACGTACTGAGGTCTTGCGGGGGCACTCACCTTCGCCTGACCCGCAGCCTCCCCCTCGTCAGCTGATTCGTCAAATCGAGCTTTGTTCCTTTCTCGGTAAACAGAAGAGTATTTTTTCGGCTTGCCGACAGGTTCAGCTTCATCGTCACTACTTAATCTCTTCTCTGGCAATTCTTCACCTTCTTCTTCATTCTCCTCTTCTTCAGAGGGTAATGACTCAGTTGTGGACCTCGTTCGAACGATACTTTTGTATCTGCAACAATATTTATCACATTAAAAGATTGTGTGACATCATTCATTTTTGGCTTTGTTGAACATTTAGCCATGATTGAAACCAGGTAGCCTAGCTTACAAATAAATGAGTAGATAACAAATAACAAATCATACTTAGGAGTGGTTGAATCATCGCCATTGCGATTGTTATTTCTCTTAATTTGGACGTATTCCTTATCAGATGAACCACTTGGTCTTCGGCGGTTTGCCTTTGGTGCTTCAGAAACTTCTTCTTCACTTTCTGATTCCTCTTCATTTTCTGGTTCTACCGGCTTGCGTGAGGGGATTCTGAAGAAAATAATTTTTATTCATGGTCAACTTTAAAACAAAATTTGTGATATGATAGGTAGGTACCTACTGACACCTACTGCTACTCTTTAAGTATTCAGGTATAGCCTGACCTTAAAAAGTGATTTAAAATAATAGACAAGACTGTGATATATATACATATGTCAGTTCACAGGCTGTATAATTCTTACGTCACTTTTGTTACGTTACCTGTTTCTTTGAATAGTTGTGTATTGAGGCCTGTCTTGGCCTTTGCCTGGAGTTTTCTTCGATGTTTCTTCGCCGTCAGAACCTTGAGTGGCAATAGGTCTATTCCTGAACAAGGATTGATACCTGTAAATCCAAGACAATTTAACAATAGGCATTCCATTCAATTTCTTCAAAAACAAAATAAAGGAGTTTATTAATTCGTAAACTCTATAATTTCAATTACTCCTATAGGTGACAAAATTTTAACTTTTTCGAGCTCACCTGCTGGTAGATGTCTCTTCTACGTTGCCGCGAAATCTGTTTCCGGTGGTTCTGCTAGCCAAAACCTTACCCACTAAACTTGGTTTGATTGTGTCTTTGCCTGCAGCATCTTGTGCAGCTAACTGCTTCTCTAATTGTTCAACACCGCCCAGACGTTTGATTAAACCTGGAAATTTAGTTTTTTGTTTGTATAAGTGAATGTACAATTTTATTGTAAGCCTATATAAGGTGATTCATACATATTGCACGATAACGTAGGAAAAAATTAAATTTGAAATAAAACGTTTAAATAAACAAGTAAGGAAGGAATGGAAACATTGTTTATTTCATTTACATTTTAAGTCTAAATTGAGATTTTCACTGAGTTTCTGACGTTATAATGAAATATGTGAGTACCCCTATTGTATTAGTATTTGGAAATATACCATACCGGTATAGCCGATATTGTACGGTACGTGGGTAAATAGGATTCGCTTTAGAAATTACCTATAATTAAGCACACAACTTTGTATTGTCAGAAATTTCAATAATTTTTAAATTAACACACACTCGGTTTCGGCGTCAGGTCGCCATCAGGCTAAAGAAAACCGAATATCACAAAATAAACTACTATACTATATTGTATAGTATTTAAATATTAGGATAATTTTCGTATTGCTCACCTATGAGTTCCTTGATCGCCCCAGGATCTTCCTCCTGTTCCTCTTCTTCTTCCTCGTACTCCGGTTCTTCGGTTGTTGTAGTTGTCGTAGTAGTGGTGTGCCGTGGAGGCGATGCCGTTATTTTACCCCGAACTGTGGTAGATTTAGTTGTTGTTGAAAGCGATGAACTAGTGGTACTTGCGGTTGTTGTTGTTGTCGTCTGAAGAGAATGGTATTACACATTACAATATCACTGTATAGCACTTTTTCAATTATTATACAGTATTTTTTAAATTTCTTAAACTCCTGAACTGTACATCTTCATGGTGGGCTGTGGGCAAAGTTCAATCATTGACGGCTAACACAGTCAGGTACCAAGTGGGGGCCGGCTAAGATCCTCCCCCAGCTCCTTGGAGTCAAGGCATGGGCTCCCTTTTGTTCATGGGAGAACAAACCCCCCTAAAGACGGATGCACCGGATTCTGGCAACAGTTGACGGTTGCTGCTGGTCAGCCAGCCGTCGTGTCGTCCGGCTGCGACTTGAAGAAGATATATTGGTAGTATCTTAACGATGGCAAATTATTATAAAGTTTGCGCGTTAGGTACTTCAAATTTTTCTTCAGGTTTAACGGTCAACGGGGGTATTATTGGGATGTGCTATTGGTAATTTTCAGCTAAATATGAATTAATTTTTTTCCCCGTTACCTAGAGCTCCTGTACACTTCACTATAGGCCTACTACTCTACTCATTGTTAAAATTAACTTTGTATAGTTTTACGAATAAAATTAAATTAAAAATTCACAACCGGTTTCGGCTCACGCCATCGTCAACCGGTTGTGAATTTTTAATTTAATTTAATTCGAAAAAATTTACAAAGTTAATTTTAACAATGAGTGACGGTGAGTTTTACAAAGTTACTATACTAAGGATACTATTATGTTTACTACTACTCTACCTTCAAAAGGTGGAGGTCAACTGTTCATCGAAGAAATCAATGCCCTGATACAAAATAGAGTAATTAATAGAGCAGATTCCTACTTTATGTATTGAATTAACTAGTTTGTCAGTAGCCCTTATGTCTCGGTCTTCAAATATCCCGTAACCAAAAAATATATACTCACCTCTGTCTTCGTCTTGCAGACGACGTTTCTTGCATAGTCGCAGGAATCAGAGATTTTATTGAAGATGAGTCCAGAAGGACAGGTGAATTGATGAGCGACAATACCAAGACTTGAGGGTCCACTGTCCAGGCACCAGAAATATTTCTTGCAGTCCCTCGGATGAGGGAAGAAGCCTTCATCTTTGCAAACGAAGTCTGTAGAAAAATGATATAAAATAAAGACCTGACGATACCTAACATGCCTCCTTTCAATTAGATGGTATTGTTCTAAGCATTAGGCTATAATAATTAAATATAGTGCTAACACCCAACAGGGGGAGAATACCGGTATATTTGAACTAGAGATTGATATATTCCATGACTTGTTGAAGCAGTAGTCGCGAAAGTCTTTTTAATTATAATTCAAAGGCCAAATGTTGAATATACTGAATTATTGTACCTACTTAGCGATTTAGGGTAGCCTATTGCAAAATATATACTGACCTGAGCCTGGGTCAGGAGTGGTTGGAGGTTGAGGCGTAGTTGTGCTGTATGCCGGCGTGGTCCTAGTGACCTGTGGTGCTTGAGTAGTAGTGGATTTCGGCTTAATTTTTTTCTTATTCTTTGGTTTACTAGAGCTTTCTGTATTTGACTTTCTTGAATTTGAACTGCTTTGACTTCGTTGAGAATTAGGAGCTAATTCGTTTGAGGATCTGAAAGAAATATAAATTATCACTCCGTATTTCCTTTGTTCTCCGAGCCTAAAGCTCTTATTTTAACCTTGATTAAGCGCTTATGGTAAAAATTAAAATCCTTAGTACAGTTTCTCGTTAAAATTATAAAATTCACGCCATTGCCATCGCTACTGCTATCGCCTTTGCCATTGCCTTCGCCATCGCCTTCGCCATCGCCTTCGCCATCGCCTTCGCCTTCGCCTTCACCATCACCATCGCTTTCGCCATCGCCATCGCAATTTCGACCATGGGTGACAGTAAGATTTACAAAGTTAATAACGAAACTATTATTTATATTTCATTAAGCGAAAGAATTCCTGACCACACTTCTTAGCATCAGTAATTCAGTATACAGGAAAATAATAATTAAAGCGTTATGAATATAAATCAAGAAAAGTAATTCGGCTTACGCAAGCAGAGCTTCTTTGGCTGCTTCGATGATGGGATATGGCCGTCCATGGCATTTCCCGCGGAAATCATCATTGTCCACAGACCAGAACATGATTCCTCCCAAGTCGTTTTCACTAACATATTTGGCCTTGGCCCGGGCGACAGCCTCATCGTCGTATCCCACCCATTGATTCCCCTTGTAAGCATACGGACCCATCGCATCGGGATTTGGGGACACTATGGTCCAGTCCTCATTCTTGACACGCTCACAAATCTGAAAATTAAAAGTCGGCCTTAAATTTTATCAAATCACCGGTTATTTGGTTTCTTGCTTCAAAATAGTTGACTTCAGTATTGGAACGTCGACACCCACTCCCTTAGATACAAAATGTGTGCTTGCTTTTCAGGCTCCCAGGCAAAGACTCGGAATTAAAAGTAAATTACTTGCAACTTGGTATAAAGGTAAAACGGAATTACTTGAATTAAAGATTATGTTGCTGCTCAGTAAAGGCAAAGTTACAGTAGACAATGATGGTTGTTCTTATTGTACCATATTATATGCGCTTACCATATCTTCCACTTATATTTCCTGCAGTTTCATGACTATGTAACCAACCATCAGTCCATCACGTTAACAGCTTAAGTCTCCATATCTATTACAATTACCATTCAATGTCATTGTCTATATGTCTTCCTATATGCTTGATTGGAAAAGACAGCAAGGAGATTTCAATAGTTTTCCGATTCTCTGTGTTAAAGAAAGGTGTACCTCATAATAAGCTAAATATCCCTTCTCTCTGGTAGCCTCGCCTTGTTCTCCGGGTCCATCGGCTGGTGATCCAATGGCGTTAGCATCAGGATTGAACAAGGTATAGGATCGGCCGTATGTAGGTATGCCAAGAACGAGCTTGTTTCTGTCCGCACCTGCTGCCAGGTAGTGTTTGACAGTGGCATCCTAAAAAAATAAAATAGATTATACCGTAATAAATTGTCTTATAGTTTCCCTGCTACTGTAATTATTGGAAATGAGCCCCAGATAATATTAATCGAGCGGTAGCGTGCGAGCCAAGTTTCTTCACATCTCCCAGTATCACCCCTTCTTCTTCCCTCGCGCCCAGCGTGAGGGGGTCGACGGACCCATTTCTTATTCTCCCCTCAGTCGATCGTCGACGTCTTGACTCTTGAGCTCGGCCATTGTTGCTCCTCTTGCTTCGGCGAGTTGTTCAATTCTGGGTTGTCCTCGGTCTGCCGATGTTTCTTCTACTTAGTGACCTTGCTTCCGCCAACCTTCGGCTGGTCCTATTCTCATCCATCCTTTGGACGTGGCCAAACCATTGCACCTGCTTGCTCTCCATTCTTCTCTCTGTGGAATCCACTTGCAGGTCTTGTCTGATGCGGTCATTTCAGATTCGGTCCCACCTTGTAATATTGAAGAAACACAATACATTTATTTATTTATTTATTTAATTTATTTGTTCGACCTGCAATTCGTCTTAGACACTTCTTCTGAGTCGGGTTTATTTTACTCAGGTCGTTTGTTCAGCATTACTCCAAACCAAATTAAACAACATTCGCATTAATATTCACAAAGGAAGCATTAAATATGTAACATGTATGGGGAGCTAGTTGTTCTCCCAGTTCATTGAAGAATGGCGAGTAGGCTACCAATGTTACAGAATATTCCGAATCTTAAATTTCAGTCTTTCATATTTCGGTACATCCTGGCTACTCTAATAACAAATTATTCGCATTACATTATATATTTATTGAACTAAGACTTACGATATTGAGCTGTGACCCAAAATTGTACTCATCATCGGGTTCAAGGGGGAACAGAGGGGCGTGATGGTCCACTGAAGGTTCAAAGGCTGAATGGTAATCGTAGGACAAAATGTTGAACCAATCCAGGTTTTCATTGAGCCGGGGTACATCGTAGCCTTTGTCAATGTACTCAATACCTGCAGGTACGGCCATAGTCAGCAGAAGACGCGTCCGTCCTGTTTTATCTGATTCTCGATTGAACTCATTTCGAAGCTCCTGGAAAATATAATTTGTTTTTCATGAATCTGATGAAGCACTATGTCGTTTAATAAATAGCCTACTTAATTGGCATGTCGTTTAATATGAACTTAATCTGCGGGTCTAATATGTCGTTTAATATTAACTTAATCTGCGGGCCTACTATGCCGTTTAGTATTAACTTATTCCTAAGTTAAAAATGTGAACAAAACAATTTTGAATAGCACTTTCAATTCTAAATATTATATTATTTTCATTTTTTATCCCAGGTTAAGATTAAAAGTAATCGCCAGAGGTAAGAAAGATAAGAAAATAAATAATTATTATAATAACGCTGGCTAAGTTGCTGAAGTAAGGACCCTGTGACTCACGCTATGTTGAAGGGCTTATTGTTGATTAAATTTATATGGTAGATGTTTTATGCTGAAATTCATCAACTTGCTACCTATTTTGCATCTTTATTAGACTACTATCGTATATTGTACTAATATACTGCTATACGACTTGAACCCCCTTTCCCTCGGGGATTTTCTATCCGTGCCCCCTTTCAATGGCCCTCAGGGGGCAACTACACATCAATTTGAAAAATGTAAAGAACAACCCTAGCTTTCAGTTTGAAATTTCACTTCGGCGGCTGCTATGAGTATTAGTATATATTTTTATTAACCTTTTTACTGTATTTAGGTCCAGGAAGGCTGTTTCAATAATGCCCAATCTCGTTTCAGAAAAGGCTCCGGAATTTATTCGTGACCCTCCCCCTCCCCACTCCCAGCTCCACCCAGATACCTGCTATCGGAAGTACCTTTGAACTAGCCCACTTCTCGCCAGCACACAACTCTCCACAGTACCTGTACAAGTGTGGCGTAATTGTCGCGATCCCTGGATTTCCCACCATCCCTAAAGGCGGGATACTCCCAGTCCAGGTCCAACCCGTCGAAGTGGTTCTGTCTTAGGAACTTGATGACGTTCCGGACAATTTCTTTGCGGCGGTCCGCATCCGCGACCAGAGGTGAGAACCTCGCAGAGCCTTCGTTCCATCCACCAATGGCAAGCATAGTCTTCAGATCCTGTAAAAAAATAAAAGAAATAATTAATTTTGATCTATTGAATTGAATTACTAAGCCAACCTAGTGGAGTTAGGGCTATAAAGCCGTCTCTTACACTGAACTAGAACTAGGAAGTTTTACATGCCCTCCGAAGCATGGCCAGAATTAGTAGTAAGTGTGTGACTCGAACCAACATGAGGAGGAATAAATTAATTGCGTCAAAATGAGTCATAGTATGTGTTGTATATCACGCAATCGTCCCCTCGATCAATTCAGAGCTTTGGGATATGGAAAGTTTTGGCAGCCGAAAGTTAACCCTGGAACAATTATTTACCATGGAGCTGCTAGTACTTATATTATCTGTCTGGGTGCCTATACTAATTGATAAATACTATAGGATGGCATGCACGGGCTGACTCGTACCGGTTCGTGAATGTGTTACTAGTTGTTGTTGTTGCTGTTGTTGTTGTTTCTAACGCCTGCTTTCAGTATTTCAGCTTCAAGCAACCCTGTCAGCATGGTGGGGGGAGTGAATCTGTTTGTTAACTTGAGGCACCCTAAGAGCAGACTCTTTCACCTCGGGGAAAAGGGAGTTGACTGACAGGGTGGACCTCCTGATTATAGTGGATGCCCAACCACTTGGGCACATGGTAAAGTCACACGATTAAATCGGTGGTGACCAGGACTCGACACGCACGTAGACTGACTGGTATAGTCACAGCGCGTTATCATGTCCCACCATGTTCCCCTGCCAACGCAGTGCACACTACCAAGTTCGCCGCAGTTTGAAACATGCTGTACTCTCAAGGGTTCAATATGGTAAGGCCGTTGGCTATGGTTTATTAGTAATTAATTCTATTAAATTAATTCAAAACAATGAGACAAGCTACTCGTAAATAGCGATCCTATGTTAGCAGCTAGCCTGCAGGTTTGAAAGTGTCCACCTACCTTATTGTACGTTTTGAGGCCATTAAATTTGGCGTAGCCGCCTTGCTCAATGTCCTGGTACTTGTCGAACGGTTTCAGGGCGTTCTCCTTGCTGAGACCACCGAAGGCGTAGACCAGATGCGTGCAGAGATAGGGGTTAATGTTGAGGGGGTTGAATTTGGCCGTCCCAGGGCGGTACACCGACCAGTTTGTGTAGTAGCACACCACACGTTTCTCCCCCGTATCTCTTCGGGTCCTCGAGACTGAGGTGTCTGAAATAAGGCAGAAAAAAAGGTTTTTCAGAAATTTAGATATAAAACGCCGGAAGCCGGTTCAACACAGGCGCGGGCTGGATGAGCATCTGGACTCCAGTCACAGAACGATACCACAGTAGTTTCCTCGTATAAGCGGGTAGTACTAGCCGCAAGCCTAATAGCGACTTCGGTGGCAAGGTGGTAGCGTGTTTGTACTTGTGCGATTCTCTACACACCTTGCGGTCGGAGACGTGTCGTAACTCGACACAAGTACCTATTAGGTAATTTAGTGAGGCGACTGAAGAGGTCAATCGGATGCATTGATTAAATTATTTGTACTACTAGTATGTGAGCAACATTTTTAAAATATTATACATTTAAATATACATAATATATATAATATACTAAAGACACAACTATGGGCGGTGTGTTTACGATCACGATTTTTACAGTGTATGCATTTGAAGGGTTAATATTATTTAATAAATTACTTAGTGAGGGGATTGAAGAGGTTAATCAGATACATTCATTAAATAGTTTGTACGCGATTAACCTATTAAAAAGAAGAAAAATACAGTCAAAAGCTAATTAGATTGGAAGTAAAGTGCGCAGAAACCTACTGCACCAAATGAATAGTTGAAATATTTTAAATTAGCCTTGGCCTATTGTACAGGTACCCAGTTAATTTTATATGCCTATTTTATCCCAATAAAAACCTGTGGGCAGCTGGACTGCTTCCTGTTTGCATTATGTGTGATGATGACACCGGTTGTGATACCATAATCTTCAGATGTAGATGACCCTGTCGACATTCCTAAGGAGGTTAAGGCGGGACAGCAACCTTTCAAACTTACCGGCTGTTATAAATTCGCGAACTTCTAGGCCATACAGAACATGTAATATAATATAATTCCAGAATTTAGTAGTACAGTGTGTTTCAACAATTTTTTTTACCGCATGGCGTGTGCGGTTCTATTTCTGGCAGAAACCAATGGTTTACTTATAGGAATACGTATACAGTTAGTTAGTGGGTCAGATAAAAATAAATACATAGATACAACAATTAGATAAAATATTTTTTTTCCTGGCCCATATTTTTAAATTAAATTAATAAAATATACAATATACTTAACTTAAAATAGAACATTTAATAAAACGAATCGTTCAATATGAAGTCGTCATCAATTAGAACTAAAATGGGGGGGGGGGAGATACAGAATTAGCTTGTTGTATTGTATTTCAGCGGCCCTACTGTAGTGATTATTTTCAGCCCCGACTTCCGAATTTCGCCGCCTTGGGCTACAAGTCTTCCAGTGCCCCCTTCCCCATTAAAACGAAATGTTCCGAAAGGAAATTGTAAGAAAAACGACATATCAATCAATCAAATATGTTTTCAAACACACAGTTACAGTTGTTGTTTCATTTCCTTATGGGCTAGGCCCGTTTTAGGGTGGAATTTTTCTTTTACAATATACGAATACAATACATTTTAAAATACAGTATAAATAACATAACTTGATAAATACTCATTTGCATAGCATTTCGTTAACTATAAATAATATAAATTAGTAAATATAATTCAATTTTGCAATGGCATTTTGTCACCAAAGTACTATATAAAGTGTAAACTCCCCCGAAGCTTGGTGCTCTCGGCATATGCCCATTTATAGGACTGGACCTCAAGAAGATGTTACTAGGCCTATACTAAACGGCATAGTAGGCAGGGACGTCGCAAAGGGGGGGGGGTAAGGGGCCCCCCAATAATTGCGTTTCTCTCGAAAGTTGGTAATTCGGAGGTGGCCAGTTGGCAAATTGAGGATGGCCATAAATAATTCATTGTTATAGGCTCAAAATCTTGGAGTCCTAAAGCCCCCCCCCCCCAGAAATTTTGGAAATTTACGCCAATGCAGGGGTCTGTGTATAATTTGTTTGTGATAATTGATACATTTATTAAAATATTGAGTTAGAATATTCGCATGCCAGAGTTGGCAAATCGCTGCCCCTCCTCCCAATCACCATACCCTCGCGACGCCCCTGACAGTAGGTGCGAGTAGGCGCACAGGGTGTTCTTGGAACTTCACTACGGTAATGACATTATTGAGCCTATTAATAAATATAATATTGAATAATATATTTTAGTAACTGCAGCTGCTGCAGCCTGAATTACTTAGTTATAAACGAAATTTCTGTCGATATTTCCTGCAAAAATATAATTATGCAAACATGCTATTATCTCAGTTTCCCTCCATTTTCCCATTGTACCGTGTACGTCGGGTTTCCGAATCAAACCTTCCTTTTACATAATGGTGTCCAGTCGAGGCCGTAGCTTGAGATTTGCGCAGGGGAGCGGGGGGTAGGTATGGGACAAGCTAGACTGAGACCTGAGGCTACCATAGTATAGTGTATGCCGAGCTTAAGAAAGCAACTGAATTTTGGTAAATACAATAAATAAAAATATGGAAAGAACAGATCAAATTATTTTTTTATTAATTTAAAAACGACCTTTTGAAGGGACTGGCAGAGAATGAAAGTATGCGAAAATACTTTGTGGATGATAGCATTTTTTGCACGACGGGGGGGGGGGGTCCAGGCCCCTGGATCCCCCCCATATATATGGCCTTGTGTCCAGTACGCAGTCAGTAAGAGTATTCGCAATGTTGTGTTAACACTCGTGGAAACAGAAAACTAAGGTAGCCAGCGTACCGTATTAGCTAAACACAGCTGTATGTAACACAGCAGCTCTGCTATGACGATTTGGAATTAGCTTAACACTGGGAATAGGATTTAAAAATGTAAATGAACCCCAAGGTGTCACGTGACGGTATTAAAAGCATTTAACTTATCCACTCCATTGATTCAATTGTTTTAAACAAAAGAGTGCAAAATACGCGGGAAATTCAAACACCTTGGTTTATAATTACAATAATTTAATCCTATTCCCGGAAGTAAATCTCAAATCACCATAGTAGGGTTGCAGGGTTGGTTGAAGCGAGATAAACTATAATAGTGTCGCTGCGATCAATAATTGAATGTAACATCAGCCTCCGCCATGTTTGTTTATCACGGTGAACCTGCGACACCCAGAGGTCCACTCACGATGTGTGTTTACTAGGATCACATTTTCTTCACAATTGAGAATAGGCTACCCTTAATGCCC
Organism: Psococerastis gibbosa; assembly: GCA_963971405.1. Lineage (NCBI taxonomy): Eukaryota > Metazoa > Arthropoda > Insecta > Psocodea > Psocidae > Psococerastis > Psococerastis gibbosa. Next base: position 18,767,090 of record OZ020491.1, on the reverse strand, counting down.
AGTTCTACTGAAATTTTTCTAACCACGGCCAGGCCTCAAATTGGCACAAGTACTGTAATAGCATAAACATGTACTTAGTATTCAAATGACACTGTTACCTCACGAACCTCATTGAGACCTTGCGTAAAATTGTCTCTAATCGCTTTCGGTGGGTGCATTATGTCGAACTGGATCGTATTGTCGTTCGCGGTCTGTAATTTTAGGAAGCGCCTGTATTGTTTGGGTCAAGGTCTGAGGTACTATTAGTGTCTTGTTTTGGTTCTTGGTAGTTAAGCCTAATTTAATCGACCCGCATTCATAATAATAGAAAACTGAAAGTAGATAGGCCCTTAACTAGGCAGTACAGTTTATTTTTTACCATATTTACATGTGTCCCATTTACATTGAAACCGTACTTTCTTAGTTACCACATACTGTAATTATCTATTAGTTACAATAGGCTACTTGACAGTTGTAACAATAAAATATAAAATATGCTAGATATTGCAGCTTATTTTTATATATTTTTATTATATTGCATATTTTTTCTAGGTTAACAATAATAGGCCTAATCCAATAGGTTTTAATTGTAAACATTAAAAATAAATAAATACTGGTGTATTTAGTTGTGGATTACAGGAGCCAAAACGCCAGCAGACATGGGTTACCTGAGAATGTGACGTACATTCTACAGTCATGTGTCCATCTTTTTAACCATCAAACTTAAATTGATGGGTAAACTAAATAACTAAATAACGTTATTTAAGGAGAAAAAAAATAATTAGTCGTGCTCTTGCCAAACCACTGCCTCAGGTTTTTCTACCAGTATGTTCTTCTTCTACCAGAAGCCCTCAGTCGCTCCAAATCCATCTAACCTTACCCCATGGGGTATGACATGCAATAGGCTTTTCTGTTGTAGCAGTGGTTTTCATCGTGTGCCCAAGCACGTAGCCAGAATTTCATTTCGTGGGGGGGGGGGGGGGCTAACTACCAGGGGTCAGGCCCCCGGAAAACACACAGTTTTAGTGTTTTTAGAGGGAGAAAAAAAATTACAGGTGAAACATCAAACTGAACAATACAAGGATCTTTTTTTACATTTCAGGGGGGGGGGGCTTCGGCCCCCAAAGCCCCCTCCCTGGCTACGTGCCTGCGTGTGCCGCATTACTTCGTTTCATCTGCGTGGTCCCTTCAGTCACATACAATATGTTTTCTTGTTTGTAGCAGAATATTTTTTTATTTGAGAAAAAAAAATGTACACAAGAAGGTAGCCTAACAGGTCCTGGTAAAGCCCAGCGATAATAATTTTATTGTAATGCAATGTAATGTGTTCCATGCATAAATTAAGTAGTAGTAGTAGTAAGTAGTAGTCGTGATGACGCCTCTAAATGGCGTTAACGCCAAATGGAACAGGACGCGCCATTTGGCTTGACGCGAGTCCAAGCAGGTAGCCAGGATTTTATTTCGGGAGGGGTCGAGGGGGTATGGAATATCCCCAGTAAAACGGTGGGTCCACCGGTCCACCCCCCCCCCCTCGGAAGTTTTTAAGAATTTACATGCAAAAACACACAGTTTTAGTGTTTTTAGAGGGAGAAAAAAAATGCAGGTGAAACATAACAATAACAGGTGAAACAGAACAATGCAAGGATTTTTTATTTATTTATTTTATTTCGGGGGGGGGGGGGCTTCAGCCCCCAAAGTCCCCTCCCTGGCTACGTGCCTGCGTGAGTCCGTTTGGAGCCCTCGTGAATGGCCAGCTTTAAGAATATAGTTATAGCATGAATCGTTCGACCTGAGTCTTGACCAAATCATAACTGAAATTTTACCTGTATCAATCTCAATTTTAAAATTTTAATAATAAGAGTAGTCTAGCGCCCTAGCCGAAGAAATAATGATATTGAAATTATTAAGGAAACAATTCGTGATTATATTTCACACACTGTCTACAGCTTGGTTCAGTCGGTGTCAAAGGAGACATCATGCATAACTCATAACTATAATGCCTGCATGCCTACACACATGATTATAATGCATGCGGAACCCGACTGTCGTCTGTTAGGACAATGCATCATTTAACAAAGATGGCGGAAGAGGATTTTTGCGGTAATCATGTAATTCTATTGGAATCCATGGGAAATTTTGCGAAAATTTTGTGTTGCATTGACTGGTATTAATATTGCATAAATTAGAATAGGAATAGAGACAGGTCTGGTTCACCGGCGGCGCTGAACAGCGGCCCGATCATGGCGATTTTAATACCGGGGTTAATGTAATACCTTGGTATTAAAAATGTAAACAAGATAATTTCACAATGGAAAGTGCTATTCAAAATCTGTTTGTTTACAGTATTAACCCCAGGCCAGGAGTAAGTTAACACCAATCGCCATAATCAGCCAACAGAACGAATTTTAAGTCCCACCATCGCTTGAAAAGTTTTGGTATGGAATACTGCTGGGCACCGCCATCAACCACTGCATGGTGGTGCCCTGCAGTAATCTTTACTGAGACTGGGAACCACCCTTAGTGAAAATTGACTAGCCTACTGATATTAATGACAGCTCCACATCTTCTTTTTCAAGTTACAGCCGACTGGCTAGTTGGCAGCAACATGTGGCATCGATGCCTCCACTACCCTCGATCCTGGCATGCCCTCTTCAGCTCCACGTATGTATTGGAATTGGCCCCTACATCCTACTTCACTTGCTGCAGATACTCTTTTCTCGGGCGCCCAGGTCGGTTGACGCCTATATGGTTCCGCTATGATGCAGCTTACGAAGTTCTCGCATCGATGCAAATGTCCGATCCAGTGAGCTCTTCTTGTGTTTACTTTTCGCTGCAACCAGAGTTTTTTTTTCTCTTACTCTGATTAGAACCTCTTTTGTAACATGGGCTTGCCAAGGTATTCATAGCATATGTGACGATAGCATCACGTCTCAAATGCTTGAAGTTTGTTAGTTTTATAGAACGAAGCCCCTTCATTGACTTCTATTTAGCCTATTTTCAAATTTGAGTGCAGTTTCGGATGCTTTGTGCTATTCCTGGCCTATATAAAATACCCGTTATACATAGTCTTTACAAAAGGCTCTGCCAGGCGATGTTTCCAGCAGCGTCACGATTTCTGGATGTTCCATTCCCAAATGGGTTTTGAGGATCAATTGTAGCGAGCTGAAGTAAGGAGATCAAGTCACGAGGGCTATGAAAGGTCTAATACGATAGACTAATAACAACGAGGAAGCAAGCAAGGAAGAAGGACATTGGCCTAATCTGGCTGCGTCGTGACCGAGATTCGACACAGCAGGTCTGCGACTTGAATAACTCCGAAACAGGTACTATATGAGTATGCGGGAGCAAAGCAGTCTATAGACTAAAGGTTCTAAACCTGCCGAGGACTTTGCTACTGCACTGTGCTGTAGTTCGTCACCGAATTCATCACAGCAGGCCTGCGACTTTGGACTGTCGACGAATAACTCCGAAACAGGTACGATATGATGTATGCGGGAGCAAAGCAGTCTATAGACTAAAGGTTCTAAACCTGCCGAGGACTTTGCTACTGCACTGTGCTGTTGTTCGTGACCGAATTCGCAACAGCAGGTTTGCGACTCTGGATTGTCGACTCGAATAACTCCGAAACAGGTATGATATGAGTATGCAGGAGTATTTATTTGATTGAGGCGATTATAATACCGGGGTTATGTAAATACCCTAGGTTATAACTGTAAACAAACAAATTTTGAATAGCACTTTCCATTATAAAATTATCTTGTTTACATTTTTATTACCAGGGGATTAAATAAATACCGGTATTATAATCGCGTCGATCAGGCTGCAGGCTGCTGGTAATAAAAATGTAAACAAGATAATTTTATAATGGAAAGTGCTATTCAAAATTTGTTTGTTTACAGTTATAATCCTAGGGTATTTATTTAACCCCGGTATTATAATCGCCTCGATCAGGCTGCTGGCTGCATTTCAAAATTGTTTTGTTTACATTTTTAACCCTAGCAATAAGTTAATACTGAAAGCCCACTGAGATGTTATAATGTTGTATGCCAATATATCTTATACTACTAGTAATATACCTTTATACTAATAGTAAGGCGCCCATTCCATTGACCGGCTAGGGCTATTTCCAACAACGGTGACGTGGTAGCAGACATTCAAGACTTAGGCAGCGTTTCCATCGACCTCGCATTGCAGAATGCAAATGACACTGACGGAAATTAGAATTTTTCTTTTTATAGAAATCTATTAAAATGTTTGTACTTAACATATCCCATGAAGCCATTTTATAATATTAGTTTATTTGTTTGTGATTTTACTGTATGATTATTGATCAATTTTAACTATGGCATAGAGGAAAATAAACATTTCCGTCAATTCTGCAATGCGAGGTCGGTGGAAACCTCACCTAAGCCTTGAATGTCTGCTACCACGTCACCGTTGTTGGAAATAGCCCTAGCCGGTCAATGGAATGGGCACCTAATGACGACATGCTATATTACAGACTTGTACACTACTTAATGGCAATTACCTAGTGGGCGGTCTGTCATCTACAAAGTATGTATTAGGATGAAGTCCGATGAACTTATAAATGTGAAATTCAAGAAGGAAATACCAATCAAATTAAATAATCAAAGTGGACATCATACTTTCCTAATTTTCTTTGGTCGACATTTCCAGAATCTGTCACCTGGACGTAAATGAAGAAGTTATTTACGGACGGCATCGCCACGAGCTCTGTCCATTAACAAACTGGAACGATTGGTTTGATGAATAACAGGCGGCGTAGCAAAGTGCAAATTAACATGATGGGCATGAATAAAAACTAATAAATTTATTTATTTTTATTTCCAGAATAACAATCGGAATGAGCATGATTTATGAATTATTCTGCTGCATAATCGTGTCAAAATATCGGAAAACTGCCATTTTTTGGTTCTGTTGGAGTCACGATTTTTTTTTATGCTTTTTGCTGGTGGTGCTGAATCTGAGGCTGGCATTTACCACCAAAATTTCGTGGCAGAAGATTGTCAAAAATGAATATTATCTGTCGGCGGTATCTGTACAGCTATACTTTACCACTATTAAAATGCGTAAAACCTTACTATTTTGCTCTTATATTTTAAAGTTTTCCTTATCCTGCCTGATGACGTCATAAGGTCAACTTAGTTTTGCCCCCGCCACCATTCTATAACTTTACGCCTATGTTAGAAAGCATAAAAATGCTCCGTAAAACATCACTCAAAGTGATCTGAATAATAAGTACCTTTTTTTTTTAATTTAGTAAATAGGTAGGTTTATATGTAGGGCGTAGGCTACCTAATAAACTGTCATTTTTTACCGATACTTTACTTTAAATTAGGGACATGCTAGCAATCATGACGCGACACTCCTGACTTCTTTGACTCTGGCAATAAGCAGGGACGGATCCAGCCCATTTTTGGTGGGGGGGGGGGTAGCTGAGGGTCAAAATAGGAAAAACTTATGTAGGATCGACTAATTTAGAGCGTAATAACTTAATTTACAATAGATTTACCAAATTTTGGGGGGGGGGCAGCTACCCCCTACCCCCCCTGTATCCGTCCTAGGCAATAAGGCGGGGTTTCCACCGACCTCTCATTGCAGAATGCAAGTGACATTGACGGAAATTTGAATTCTTCTTTTTATAGACATCTATTAAAATGTTTGTACTTAACATATCCCATGACGCCATTTTTTAATTTTAGTTTGTGATTTTACTCTATGATCATGATCAATTTTAACTATGGCATAGAGTAAAACAAAAATGTCCGTCAATGTCATTTGCATTCTGCAATGAGAGGTCGGTGGAATACCCACCTAAGTCTTGAATGTCTGCTACCACGTCAATGCCTTTGCATTCTGCAATGAGAGTTCGGTGGAAACCCCGCCTAAGCAAATTACTGTTGAATTAAGGTATGGCTGGCAAGTTAATATAGTCTGGCTATATGATGCTATAGAAAGTAACCAGAGTCACACCATTGTCTGCTACTATAGAGTAATACCTGAATGAGTAGCCCTACGAAAAGTCTAACATATTGTACATATCTACGTGCGATCTGTATTTTATTAGTGGGGATGCAAGCGCCACGGAGCGGGTAAGAACCCCGTCCCGCAATATTTCTATGCCATCCCGTACCCCGTACCACAGCAAAAACCGTTGTCCCGTGCGTTGTATTTTCCTTTTGGTTTCGAATTTCTGGGGAGGGGTGTCACCTGTCCCTCCCAAGGATCCCCTGATTCGTATAATGTCGTCAAACTTTACAATTCTCTACCAATTGAAATTAAGTCACAAATTAATCATGCAAATAAATTTAAGAAATCTATCAATTTATGGCTAAGATCCCTTCATTAATTAATTACCATCCATCAGGCTTATGTTAAAATTAAAAATTGTTAATATTAAATAAAAAATTGTTAAAATAAAATAATTTAAATTTTTTTCTTCTACTTTTTTATTTAGAAAATGTTACGTGCTATATGCATAAAAATAATATAATATTATTATTGAAATATTGTTATTGAAATTATACTACTCATTAGTCCTCCTGTTAGTAGTAGTATGGTTGGACACAGTCCCAGGCCACGGTGTGGGCCCATAGGACAGTAGACCACCTGATTATAGTGGATTCCGAACCACTTGGGAAACACAGTAAAGTCACACGATTAGTTCGGAGGTGACCAGGACAAGTCCTACCATGTTTCCCTACCGGCAATGTGCACACTACCAAGTTATCTGCATCTTTGAACCTGCTCTGGTCCGCTGGATTCAAGTTGGTAAGGCGGCCGGCCATTAGTCCTCCTGTTACTCATGTTTGTAATACGTCACTCCCCTAATGTTCAACCTATAATGGTTCTGTTAGGGGTAGCCCACTGTTCAATAAGTACATATATACTGAATATGACCCATACTTACTACAATATAACGAAACTGTGGGACATAGAATATAGAATTTAGAGTTTTATTTTGTAATTTATGATTTTTTATGATGTTTAATTGAATATATTTTTTCTTCTTAAAAGAAAAAAAAATACTTGGACTATAACAACATTCTATTGTAGCTTAGTAAGATATCATAACATCAGGAAGTCATAATTTATTTTATACGACTGATAAGATATGTCAGCAAAGTCTCATCTTCAAAGATTGTCTTCAAAGTAGCTGCGCTTCTGAGTAATGTCTTATGGTCTAAAAGAGGCGGAGACGCGAGAATCCCTATTCTGTAGGCTACCTCGTGGTGAAGATGGAAGCGCGCAATGACGGCTGAACCGAGTTTGAGCTGGGATAAGCGAAAAACAGGGTACGGTCGAAGGCACCAATCCAGGAGGACGGCGGAGGACGGGAGGAAGGAGTAAAAATAAATAAATAAATAAATAAGAACTTTTTATAGTTTCTATTACTAAGCCAACCTAGCGGAGTTAGGGCTATAAAGCCCTCTCTTACACTCAACTAGGAAAGCCTGGGACCGCATGCTTTACATGCCCTCCGAAGCATGGCCAGAAAATGTAGCCAGTGTGGGACTCGAACGGGTTAAAGTCAGAGTCCGTACCACTACTCTACATGTCCTGACAGTACCTGGATGACATCAAGAAGGACCTAGTATGCGACACCTACCTTGTACTAAAAAGAACCGCACAACACTCACAAGAATTGAGAAGAAGACTTCAACATTAACTTCAAACTAATCGATAGATTGAAACTGCAGAAGACGAACATATGCATTCAACCACCGCGCCCATTCTTTTAAAAAATCAATTAAATTAGTAAAAGTGTTGAAATTGGAGGTAAATAATTATAGGTTCATGCAATGTCTATAGACGGTGGTATACTCACTTTCAATTTAGCCTATGACCTACTACAAGCTCAAAGGTCAAAGTAAAGAAAACACCGCGCACTCTTGCTTTTTACTACCTGACGAGTTTAACTCGTTCCTGAAGCAGGTGCTACGCAAGGAGATCCATTGGCTCTACCATTTGTACCTATGCTTTTAATAGCAAATCGGTATGTGTTTTTTGTTTTGTAAAGTCAAATTTCACAGGAAATACTCTTGTGGAATTGTCAAAATGTCGCATCCTTTAGATTCTAAGGCTTAGAAGATATACCCATCAAGACTTTCTATAGATGATATGTGGCCGTCACTTGCTAAAGGAGATCCCCTGGTTCTTCCAGTCGTACCTATGCTTTTAATATGTTGTTGTTTCCAACGCCTGCTTTCAGCATTTCTGCTTTAAGCAATCCTGTCAGCCTGGCGGGAGGAGTGAGTCTGTTTGTTAACCTGAGGCACCCTAAGGGCAGACTCTTTCACCTCGGGGGAAAGGGGAGTTGACTGACAAGGTGGACCTCCTGATTATAGTGGATTCCGAACCACTTGGGGAACATGATAAAGTCACACGACTAAATCGGAGGTGACCAGGACTTGACACGTACCTACACTTAAATAAGCGCGTTATCATGTCCCACCATGTTCCCCTGCCAACGCTGTGCACACTACCAAGTTTGCCGCAGTTTGAAACATGCTCTGTTCTAATGGAATCAACATGGTAAGGCCGTTGGCTATGCTTTTAATAGGAAATCGCTGTGTTTTTGTTTTTTAAAGTCAAATTTCACAGGAAATATTCTTTGCGGAACGGTCAAAAAATTCCTTACATTCTAAGGCTTAAAATAAATACCCATCAAAAATTTTATAAATGATATGTGGCCGTTACTAGCTCAAAGAGATCCCCTGGTTCTTTCAAGTGTACCTATATGCTTTAATTAATTTTTAAATAGCAAATCGCTATGCGTTTTTTGTTTTGTACAGTCAAATTTTACAGGAAATATTCATTACGGAACTGTCAAAAATGTCGCGTCTCATAGGTGCTAAGAATCAAGATTTTTATAGATGATATGTGGCTGTCACTAGCGCCGATTGGACACATCTTTCGAACTCGTACTTCTGAACGCTTTCACTAACAGTTTTTTGTACCCATCAAGTTCGAAACTCGTGGGCAATCAGTCCTATGGACAGGTTTATATCTTATATAAGAATAATCAATTTCAAATTGAGTTTGGTGGAAGAGGCACTCCTCATTATAATCGAAATTAGTGAATCCAGAAAAATCTGGGCTTTGCGGAATTCAAACCCACTGTCTATGCCTTGCCGGGGGCATTGTTTTACCCAGTGGCGTAGCCAGATTTTTTTTTTTTTTGGGGGGGTACAGTTTTCATAAAGTTTGCCCGCTTACAATAGGTTTTCGAATGGGGTGGTGTTTCATTTGGCGCTCCACCCCCGAGGATTGTTTTTAAAAGATATGCATGAAATAGTTTGTCGGCAAAAATTTTGATTTTGCAGACTATAACTTTATTAAAAAAACTGAAAAAAGGGGGTCCGGGGTCTCCCCGGCGATTTTTAAAAGATAAATATCTAAAAAATTTGCTATTTTGCTCAATTTTTTTTTTGGGGGGGTGGGTCCGGACCCCACTGACCCCCCCTTGGCTACGCCACTGAGTTTACCACTACACTGGGAATAATCATACGCGGTGGGCGTAAAAGGAAGATACAACTTGCAAACGCCCTTAAAAAACTAAAAAAAACTAAAAAAAACAAGCCCCGGGAAGGTTCGAATGCCGCCAATTCCAGCTGATTTTCTTCATTATCTAATATAGGATGTAGCACAATGTAGAGGAGCTTTCTGATATGGGATATGATGATTTTTTTAGCTTTTTAGTAGATATATTATATGAGATATTTGAATTTGTATTTTTGTTAAGAGTGCACAAAAAGGGATATTTCTCATAATCCACAGGGGATTTTCTTGTTTATTTATGCAATTATATTGTAGTTTCTTATGCAGTTTAATTTAGTTAATTTTTGTAAAATAAGTAAATAATGTGACTTACCATTTTGGGCATTTATTGAAGCGACTAGCACAGCTAGGCAGAGAACTCCTGCTGGCAGCCACGACATCTGCAATTAGAAGAAAATTATGGTTACTGGTTAGAAAGTTTTTTTCCTTTATTATGAATTAGTAAAAATGGTAATGTTTTTTTTTTTATAAATACAAGCATTATTATTATTATCATTACTAATTACAAAGGCTTTCACGGCCGGAGTTACGTGACCAAGCAGTAGAATCCGGGATTTTAGGCCGCGGTCGTTCTACTGAGCCTCCAAGATACAATCTTAGACGTCTTCTCAGTTTTACTGAAGATGTTGACGAAACGTTTGGAAGTACGCTTTTATTACGAACTTAAAAATTATGGAGATCAAGGCGCAGCTCATTTCACGACTAGAGCACGGAGTCAATAAACTAGACTAAATGATGAAGCTGTAGAATCTGGGCTGATAGACTGACGAAACGTTGGAAGTAAGATTTCAGATCGACCACGGCCCATCTGCCCGGATTCTACCGGTTTCATCATCTAGCCAAGTTTGTTTACAATGAGAGAGATGCTAAGCATTGCGACAGTGTCATATAGGCTGTTGTCATGCTGAATATTGTTAATTTGGTTATTAACTTTCATGAACGTTTTTTTCCTTATTACTAAATAAATTGCATATGTGGTTCATCTAGTGCGCTACGGGAAGTGACAATTTATGCGCTAACTGCACTGTGCGCTAACTGCCCATGCGCTAGTCGCACCATACCCATTGAACCGCACGGTCCAGTATAACTTACGAGAAAGTTATAATAAGGAAAAAATTTAGCTACATTGGCCTATTATGAGGTATTCCTCTGTAATTTTTAAAAGTGTTGTACTCCAAGTTTGAAGAACAAATGCGGATGATGGGAATTAAACAATTAAAAGAAGAGCGGAACTGATCGATTACATCCGGTCGAAGAGTAAACTATTTAATTTCAAAGTGAAATTACGCTTACTTCACATACTATTGTATATCATAGCGTCGGACCATGCCTAAATTAAATAGGAATTGACTAGGGAGTCACGTGGGGCGTCCCGTGCTCGGCCATCCCGCAAGAATTAAAGTTATACATAAAAAAACGCGACACAGATGAAGAGCCTAAGACGGATTGCTGGTTGAGCAAGGTCGGACCGAATTCGAAATAACCGCATCAGACAAGACCTGCAAGTGGATTCCATAGAGAGAAGAATGGAGAACAAGCAGCTGAAATGATTTGGCCAAAGGATGGATGAGATTAAGAGGTTGGTGGAAGCAAAACCACAAGGTAGAAGCCCCATCGGCAGACCGCGGACAACCCAACTTATTAAGCCATGCATTGGAGTAAGATAATAAGAACTGATGCATCCATTCCGCTTTCCGACACATGTATATATGTGGTGCTGAGATCTGGTCCTTTTCGCACTGTAAGTTAATTGAAATGAGTCCGAAATTCGTATATCAGGAAGCGGAATTCTTACTGCTGCAGTATTACGCCATGCATTGGAGTAAGATAAATCAAAGAGTATACTGCAGCATCGCTATTTATTTTATTTATTTAAAAAAGGTTAAATCGCGTGCATGTATCCGATTAACCTCCTCAATCGCCTCACTAAGCCTCCTAATAGGTACTTGTGTCGAGTTGCGAGGTGTATAAATACTCGCACAAGCACCCTATACTGGTACCACCTTGCCACCGAAGAATATGGTGGGAGTGGCCCTAGGACAGTTCTTTTGGCAGTGCAAGTTAATTGAAATGGCCATTAATTAGTGGCTTCGCAAGGACAATGTCATATAAATATAAGGGATTTCTATAAAAACCAGATTTAACACATTCCACACGCTATGGTGTATGGTACTTCCTTAGCAAGCGTCGAGCCCTGAGGACATGAACTCTGCTAGGTCAAGACCATGCAATGCGTAATTCGCTAACAAATTAATTAGATCCGAATTCGTGTAATTGAGGTCAGACCTCTCAGGGGAGACTTCAAGGCGGACTGCAGATCGCTTCAGAAGATATACAAGAAGAAATGGGTCATGTATTAAAGTATTAAAGGTTTGAAGCTTGAGAGGATCTATTCCTGCTCCTAGGATGCATAAATAATGAAAGGGACTTTAAAAAACCTACAACAAACCTGAACTGTACCTGTACCAAGCCTTAATAGACAGCTTAGGCTGCTTTCGATTGTTCGATAAAGCATTTTTAATTACTTATTATTCGTACTATGCTTTAAATTGTAAAGGAGAAGTTATTATACTTCACCTAATTAATGGTTGGTATTTTAGGAGAACTTTGACATTAAAAATGTTTTGTAGGGAGTTTGATTAATATTTAATTAGCTGAGCTTCTGAGTAATGCTTATGGTCTTAGAGGTGAAGACGCGAAACCCCCTAATCAGTCCTCGTGGTGAACATGGAAGCGCGTAATGGCGATTGAACAGACCGAGCTTGAACCAGGATAAGCGAAAAACAGTATTTTTCCTGGGGTTGGGAAAATGCCCCCGAAGGTGGAGGAACTCAATGAAGAGTCAACGTCATAACGATGCAGAAGGTAACGGGACACCACTGCATTACAATACCCTAGTGTAGTCATCACGACTACAATTGCATTTGGAGAAGAAGAATATTGATTTAGTTTGTTACTTCTCTAAAGCGTAGGTGGGGTTTCCACCGACGTCAATGGTGACAGTAATGGTGATATTGACGTGATTGACGTGGTAGCAGACATTAAAGACAGTCTAAAAATGTCTGCTACCACGTCAATATCACAATTACTATCACTATTGACGTCGGTGGAAACCCCACTGTAGTAAAATATACAATTCAAGGGGATTCGATCTCTAGGCTTCCATATGATGATACTACTCGAACTCGGCACATATTGATGTTCTATGGCGACTAGGAAGTGCGCCAATTCTTGACCACAGTTGCCGGAGGCCGTCAAGATGTTGGCCACCACGGAGGACATTCTTCTTCTCCTTGGGTTTACGTAATAACTCCAGTGATCCGCGTCACCTGTGTCTATAGCGCCAGCTTTCTCTCGTAAGCACGCTCCCAAAACCGATTCTTCCCGCCAAAATCAACTTAAATAATCACCGTGGAGAAGTCCCCATGAATGAATTTTGTGAATGAATCAGGAGACTGGTAGATTCCGTACTTGGTGAATTCTTACTTACACCTGTTATTATTATATATTTTTATGATTGTTATTATTGCACCAAGGGTAAGGTTGTCTTAGCTTGTCCATTATCGCTTGCAACCCTTTTAGGTTGACATCGAGGACGTATACTAGTTTTAACTGAGAACAACTGTTAAGACGACGCCCCAGATAGGCGTAGATTGTGGGGTTGAATCCCGCCAAGTCCAGTTTTTTTTTCAAAATCCTCTAATTTCGTTAATTAAGTTGGTTTATTTTCAGTGATATTTACTATATCATAATGCAATACATTGAACAAAGTGACCCGTTGGTCAATTGCCAAAATTTCAATATAAATATTATTGGAAAAATCCGTGGGGTCGTTGGCATTGGATAAGGGACCAATAGACCACAGTAGGCTTAGGTCCTTATAAACTATTACATTGTAGTATTATATGGTATATATAACACTGACATTAAATTAACTTTGGTTGAAGAGATAACCTCCTCGTTATAACCGAAATTAGAGGATATGGAAAAAACTGGGCTTGGCGGGATTCGAACCCACGATCTACGCCTAACCGGGGCGTCGTCTTAACCGCTGGACCACAAGCCCCGACAAGTGCAGTAAATGCCAAATCCTCTACTTATGCTCTAATTGACATGATTCGTGTTGCTAGACAGGTTAGCACAACTACACAACTATCTAACCGAACAGGTCTGTGAGCTGACTTAATTGCATAAAGGCAATGCTTTATTCATTGCATTGTAGTATTATATGGTGTATATAACACTGACATTAAATTAACTTTGGTTCGAATCCCGAAAGCCCAGTTTTTTCCATATCCTCTAATTTCGGTCCTTATAAACTCCTTAATGACATTATGGTCTGATGTGGCCGTGGCTAACACCAATTGGCTACAGTTTTGGAACTTCTTTGATCTGACAGCCTCAGTACTTGTTACTTTTTTACAAATCAAGTTCAATGACTATGGCTATTTTTTTCTAGTTTATGGCGCCTCATTTATGGCTCCATGATTGATATTTTACAATAAATTTAACTTGAAAATGGATAGTCCCTCCACTACCCATTGGCTCCATTGGCCCTTAAACAAAAGTAGGATAACTAGATATTCACGTATGAGTATACATACGTACTGAATTTCCTTTTCGAACAATCTGCTAGGCGGCTATTCCACTTGTCATATTTTCTTCATTTGTGCATTAAAAATGATGAGTTTTTTTTTTTTTAATTATAAGCGTGTGGGTAAACGCGCTTTCTGGTTTGTAGTTAGTTTGCCGGTGTTGTTGTCTGTATTGTGTGTGTATGGTATGAGTTGTTGCTGTTTGGCAAACTGCGATCAGGAGGGCATTGGACAACGGGTTGCCCAGTGACCGTCTAAGGGCAGTTTGCCAATGCTTGTATTAAACCAGTGTGTTGTTTGCTAGATGAGGCTTGCCAGAGCTGCTGAGTGAAAAAAAGGAATGGTGTGCTGGAGAAGTATTGTATTGTGCGAGACTGCTTTCTGGAAATCTGTATCATTTTTGTTTTAAGGAGGCTATTATGTAGACACTTAACTTAAGTTATAATAGATAAGTTAAGTATCTACATAATAGATGAAGAACCAGTAGAATCCGGGCTGATGGGCCGTGGTCGAATTGAAAGTGAACTTTCAAACGTTTCGTCAACATCTGCGGTCGAGCGAGCTACTGAGCCACCGAGGTACAACCTTCGAAGTTTACGCAGCGCCACTGAAGATGTCGACCGCAGATGTTGACGAAACGTTTGGAAGTTCACTTTCAATTCGACCACGGCCCATCAGCCCGGATTCTACTGGTTCTTCATTTGACTCCGGCCGTGAAAGCCTTTGCAGTTACATCTACATAATAGTCTCCTTAAAACAAAAATCTCATCATTTTTTAATGCACAAATGAAGAAAATATGACAAGTGGAGTAGCCGCCTTATTGTTATACAATTGAACTTTTGTCAATATCTCGAAACTGCCTAAAACCTATAGTTATACCTCACGCTGCTTTTCACTTGTACAGTAGTACAAGAGCACATTGTTACGGGACATTAAAATCCAATACGACTTGACCAGCTTGTTTTTTTCTCTTCATTTTCTCGCAATTGCAGACAAGATCACTTTCTGATTTCTCAGACATTCCTCTGATTCATGAGCTGGTATATAGATAAAGCCATCACCTGCAGGAGGTATCTGGATCACTGTGTAACCACCTTGATTATTTGCTCGTGAGAACTGGTTATGAAATTCCATAATAATGGCACAACCAAGCTGTATTGATATTTTAACTTTTCTCCACGACATTGTTTGAATTAAATTTAAAGAGCCGGTCCGAGTTTACACGAACGTGCTTTCCTATTTGTCAATTAGTAGATAGATAATCTGAATAATTTCATAGCAAATAATTCTTTAAATTTCGGATCCCTCGACATCTCCTATCCCAAAGCACTGAATTTATCAATGGGATTGCATATTCTAGAACAGGCAGACCTACACATTATAATAATGAAATAGTGACTGGATACGCAATGTATTGGGAATTTTCCATAAATTCTAAAAAAAATTATGTATTGCACCAAACCAAAACTTTGCTTGAGAAAGCAACCTGTTTGGTTTTGTTACTCTTTTGAACATCTAAAACATACCTGAAAGTAGAAAGTATCGATAGAAAGGTTCCGTAGAAAAAATATCTTTTAGTCATTTTTCATGAAAATTGAGCCGTTTTTTATTTTTTACTCCCGGAAACGAAATATCAAGGGGCAAGCAATACATTCTTTTTTTGTTTAAATTAATAACGACTACAATATATATTATATTTAAAAGAAATCTTTGGAGCCGTTTTTGAGAAATATATATTTTTTTAGATGTTTCTTTGGAGTTTTTTGAGTGTAACCCTCCCCCCCCCATTTTGAGAAAAATGTTCCCGAGGTATGATTTTTGTGAACCTGCATGCCAAATTTCATCAAAATCCACCGAGTAGTTTGCCCGCAATTCGATGAACAGACAGACAGACAGACATTTCGTAAAAAACACTTTTTTGGGTTCTTGGGAGGGACTTCGAAACGAGTAAACCCCCTGAAATCTCGAAAACGAAAAATTTTGACCATTACAAAGCTTTCCTGTACTACGTAAAAGTATAGGAAAGCAAAAACATTGGCAGTTAGAACATTATGAAAATGGCTATGAAAACGAAACATATAAAAAACCTCATGAAATATTCGTTCGCAGGTTTTTTCCTAAAAAGACATAATTTATTAATTAATAATTATACTACTAAAATTCCTTCGTTCATAGGTTAATATGAAAAAAAAAATTATAAAAATAAATGAAATAATTAATTAATGATGTAGGTACTGTATATGTAGCCTACTTAAACAATAAATATTGCTTTGATTTTGTTCTATGATGACCCTAAAACCACTAACGGTGCTACAGCAGTTGAAAACAATTAACTAACATTTAGAAAATTTTAATTTTAATTTTGACATTGGAGCAGTAAATTCGTAAAAAGTGCAACAGATCGACAATTTTAGGTAAATAAATAAGGAATGTCCCCTTGTGACATTAATGCATTAAATTTGGAATGGAATCCCCATAAGTTTTGTCTATACAAACAAATGCAAAGTAGTTCTATCTGATTTGAAAGTGCAGCATAGGATTTTTGCATGGAGAGGCGGGACTTGGAAAGGCATTACGGGAAAATCTATTGTGCAAACTTTTCTGGGTGAACAGTATATATTGTGAAATGTTAATTTATATAGGCCTAGGGTTAAATATACCTATAGGAATGTATATAGGTTCCTAATTAACAATGGTATATTTCTAATGATAATTTCCACATCACGATATATATATATATGAACCAACGTAAATAGTAAGGAATCTGGCAGTTAGCCTAATGAACCGTAATTTTTAACATATCTTTAGCCTATTGTTCAAATAAGATAACAAGGGCATCGACTTCCATATGACTGGTATTCAACCTAAAGTTTGGTATGGCTGGACCATAAAATTATATATATTTAAAAGTCGCCATTAATAGCTTAACTTTCAAGCTCTCCTGTTTTACACATAATCGTATGCTACCTAAACTACAAGCATACTTTAATTATCGATTGATTTGTCGTTAAGTAGGCTAGCTACAACAGAGCTTGACCTATACAAACGAGTATTGTATTATATAATTCTGTTAAACATAGTAAAACTGCTCTAAATAGGGGACGAGGTGTAGCCTACATGGCAAATTTAATGATAGACAGTTATCGTGCGGTAGCTCCTCTTAATAACCTCACTGGGCGTACTTTACCCTGTACGTAAGGTATTATCTCAGGCTACTGACAATTATTTATTTTCTAATAGTTGGTACTTGATACCTTGCAGCTAGACACGGTTAATTGTTTAACGCCAAAAGGTATTGCAGATCTACTTTTCCGAGTTAGATACGGTACATTAGGCCTGGGTGGCCAACGGCCTTACCATGTTGATTCCATTAGAGCAGAGCATGTTTCAAACTGCGGCAACTTGGTAGTGTGCACAGCGTTGGCAGGGGAACCTGGTGGGACATGATAACTCGCTCAGGCAGTATAAGTCGAGTCCTGGTCACCTCCGATTTAATCGTGTGACTTTACCATGTTCCCCAAGTGGTTCGGAATCCACTATAATCAGGAGGTCCACCCTGTTAGTCAACTTCCCTTTCCCCGAGGTGAAAGAGTCTGCCCTTAGGGTGCCTCAAGTTAACAAACAGGCTCACTCCCCCCGCCAGGCTGACAGGGTTGCTTAAAGCAGAAATGCTGAAAGCAGGCGTTAGAAACAACAACAGGCCTGCGATGGTATTAAAGTTATCGTTTGTACTTCCGTTCCTCACTTAGGTTGCAGGCCTGTATGTTTATTATAGGCTATGGGTGGCATACCGCCTTGGGCATGTTGCTGACCACAATATACAAAATAGAGCAGTGGTTGTTAAAGTATTTCCCGTTAGCGATTTAAAATTAGTTTGGCTAAATTGTGAAAGGATTGTTGTCACGTTGGCGGCTTGACATGACTTGACTTTTCTTTTTGGTTGTCTCAGAACAAACATTAAAAACAATGAACTTCAATTGTCTTTCACTGCAATTAAAATGTCTTCTTCTCCTACGAATTAGTAAAATATATAAAAGTGGTCATTAGAGAGTATCCTCTATCTGTGCTTAGGCCTAAACCGTTATTGGGCTGTCGTGTTTTTGGGCGGCATATCGCAGGCCTTCCAATTTAGGAAAATCCGCGGGGGGTTGCGGGGGTGTTATTTACGCCACTTTAAAGCCTTTAAAACGTAAAGGCTCATTTTTAATTTTTGTTCAGCCAGGGTGCTGTACATAGAAGAAGTAGTGAGGCTTGGGAGGGAAGTTGGCTTGGTTGTAGCTTCTCATGTAAATGCTGCGGCAAAGCTCTGAAGATTTGTTTTTTACTATTTTTTTTGAACCATAGCATAGCAGTAGTGATTAGTACCTATGATACCTAATGACGCCAGAGAAAGTACCTATCTAAGAAGAGGAGTGTAAACCCTCATCTTGAGTGCCTCAAGGGCAAGCTGCCTACTACATAACAAGCCAATCGCGCCCACAAAATATTATTGTAATATGGGATCTCTAATATTATGTTACACAATTTAATGTTACCAGAAAATTACTTCACCTGATTTGTGAACACACCTCCAGGCAGCCACTAATATAATTTAAGGGCCTCTAAATTGAATTTTGATACTGTAATGTTTGTTTTTCTAGTAGGCTATTTGTTCTGCGCTGTATTTAGAATTTTAGTAATTGTACAGTTGCCAATCATTGTCCAACGGAAACAATGAAACAAATATACATATTATATTATAAATATATTATGCAGAAAAGGCAACAGAAGAGCTGATACCAGAGAGTCGGACGTTGATGTCTTCACTTCCAACCCCTACTCCTAGTTTTAGATTAGCACATACGATAGTTGATAGGACAAGGAACCGGTCCGAGTTTACTCGAACATGCTTTCAAATTTATCAACATTAGTAGATAGAGAATTTGAGTAATTTCATGGTAAATAATTTCCCAGTGGTTAAATTTCCGATATCTCGGGGGGGGGGGGGGGGGGGTGTCCACCTGACGTCACTGGTAGGGAGATAAATTCTAGATAGGTCAGACCAACACATTAATTACCACACAGCAATAATGGCAGGGCACGCAATGCATTTGAGCGCGAATTTTCTATCATTTTTTCAAAAAATAATTTTTGTGCAAAAGAAAATACGTTTTTGGGAAAGCAACCTATCCGGTTTCGTTACTCATTTTAACACCTAAAACATGCCTAAAGGTAGAAATCATCGATAGAAAGGTTTCGCAGAAAAATGATTTTTTAGTCATTTTTCATGAAAATTGAGTTATTTTTATTTTTTTACCTCCCGAAGCAAACTATCAAGGGGCAAGCGACCCCCCGCATTTTGTCAACATTAATAACGACTACAATATATGTAAATTTAAAAGAAATGGTTGGAGAATCGTTTTTGAGAAATAATGTTTTTAGACGTTTTTTTGGAGTTTTTTTTTGAAAATAAAACCCCCCAAATTAAATTGGCCCAAAATAAAAAAAAATGATTCCGAGGTATGATTTTTGTAAACCTACATGCTAAATTTCATCAAAATCTACCAAGTAGTTTGCCCGGAAATCGATGCACAGACAGACAGAATTTCGACCATCACAAAGCTTTCCTTATACTACGTATAAATTGGAAAGCAAAAATAGCTCCTAAGCCGAAAAATTGCAAGGCTGGTTACCTATTACTAACTTGCTGGCTAAATGTATGAGAGAGGATGATTCCGTGAATAATACAATAATATTATAATTCACTGTTTTCCCTATTGTTTAACACTTTTAAAATCGCTAGGTTTGCGAAAAAAACTTGACCTGCTGTACCTCTGTCTGTATTGGTCGATGATCGGGGTTAAAGCTTTCGTTCGCATCATGCTTGTATAGCCTAATAATTAGGATATTATGGATATTATCATATATCATTGCTTCACTGTTCGGTACCGTATTTACGAATAGGAATTTCTGAAGTACCTACCTGCATTTAAGAAATAATACTTAGGCGCTTTTCCACCTACGCCCATGGTCAATAGTAAATGTGGTATTGACGTGGTAGCAGACATTTTTAGACTGTCTTTAATGTCAGCTAAAACGTCAATACCACATTTACTATTGACTATTGTCGTAGATGGAATAAGCGCCTTAGACACCCTGACCCTATGTCAACTAAAACAGGAAAACAACTCAAATTTACTTTGAGACGTGCTTTACCTCGACACCATGTGTGGATAATCAAACATGTCCAAACCGTCTAGTCATTAAGTTTTTTGACTGTTTTTTCTAGTTGCTCCGAAGGTTGATCAATAATGCAATCCTTTTTTACCAGAGGTTTCAATGCCACGTTGTATCTATAGTACAGTTTGATACACATTCTTCCTTCACCGAGGCTTTTCTTCGTCAACAAGCTAATAAGACGCTTATTCCACCGACGTCAATAGTACACTATTGACGTGTTTGACGTGGTAGCAGACATTAAAGACAGTGTAAAAATGTCTGCTACCACGTCATTATCAGCAATATTTTGACTATTGACGTCGGTGGAATAAGCGCCTAAAGGTAAGCGTATACTTTAGGAGAAATTTTTAGAATAGAACTGGAATGAATCAACAAAAATGTTCATCTTAGGGGGCGCTCCCGATGTGTCCATTGTCCGACATAATGATGAGGGAGGGGGCAACCAATGAAATGCATTAATTTTAGCCTATAAATAGCTGGTAGTTGGTCCGAGGCGAATTGAATTTAAATTTGTCTTCTGGTCGTACCATTGTATGTGTTGGTCTTAGGCGGCAATTCCACTGGCGAATTTACTTCATTTGTGATTTGAGATTTTTTGTTTGTTTTGTTTTAAGGAGACTATTATGTACATACTTAACTTATCTATTATAAATTAAGTTATAATATGGTAGCAGACATTAATAAGTCTCTACCATATTATAACTTAATTTATAATAGATAAGTTAAGTATCTACCATTTGCGTTTTTCTTTTTTAAATAGTCAATAGGGGGATCTTGGGGGGGGGGGCTTAGCCCCGTAGCCCTCCCAGGATTTCTTGTGACAAAGACGTTATGGAGGCTAAAGACTTAATATCCACAATAATGAAAGGGAAATTAATTCTTAGTATGCTTATTTTACATGAAAAAATCAACATATTGACCAAGTATTTTCACAAAAAATATATTACTCAAAATGCTTAAAACCTCAATACTTCAGAGCTAGTTTTTCCAAATTTTTCTCCAGGGGAGACCCCCGGGCCCCCCTCAATGGTAGGTTTATTCGTCGTTATAATATCTCAATTGTACTGTTTGCAAACATTGGCGTAAATAGGGGGGTCCTGGGCTAAGCCTCCCCCCAGAAGCAGAGAGACATAAAAAAAATCAACATATTGACCAAGTACTTTCACAAAAATATATTACGCAAAATCTATCTGAGATTCATAATAGTCTCCTTAAAACAAAACAAACAAAAATCTCAAATCACAAATGAAGTAAATACGCCGGTGGAATTGCCGCCTTAGATAAACATATTAAGAAAATGGAATCTTTCAAAATAAGTTTTTGAAACATTGGACAACAGGAAGATGTACAAAAAAACTAAATTCTAGGTAATTACAATTGAAAACCAATAACATTGTTACATTTTTGCACCTCTCGGTGAGGAAGGGGGCCAATGGAGACACCAATATGATTCTTTATCCCATCAAGTTTTTGCACTACACTTTAAATTTAGGTGAGTCTAAGTTCTTAACACCATGTTATTGTTATATAATACCGCAGTAGCTGGACTAGACAACTAGTAACATTAATTGAATGGTTTAATAGACAGCAATGAAATGAATACGCACTATACAGCCCTGTAATTAAGCAACCAGTTCATTACCAATGTCCTTCCCACCCACAGTGCTAAAGCTAACCGCACTAAATTTGCTCTAAACAATAGTGTGATTTTTTATCGACATAATGGCATAAGAGATCGTGATTTGCGGTGGGCAGGGAAGATGAACCGTAGCGACATGGTCAAGGTTAATCTAAATATCTGCAGAATCTAAGGATTTTAGTACCTGTCCCAGGAATACCTAAGATCATCATTGGATTCGTATATTTTACCACAACCATAATGACGGCTGCTCCTTCGTTTGGGGGGCAAAATCAGAAGGTTCATGCCTGGAATTATTTTCCTTTGCTTTTCCTTACTCACAGGCCCCAACGTTGAGATTTCGCCGCCCTGGGCAACAAGTCTTCCTGCACCCCCTGCCCCATTGAACAAAAATGTTGCAGAAGGAAATTGTAAGAAATACGACCAACGTATAAGGTTTGCTTTGATTAATTTGGTTATGCTCTGAAGTATTTTTTTTATTTCGACTGCCCCCCCCCTTGAAGCATGGCGCCCTGGGTAAATGTCCAGTCTGCCCATTTATAAGATATGGCCTGATTACTCATTGGTATAAGTGGTTAAGAATCCCAAAGTACGATAAATGACCAGGCATGATCTTACACAGGCCCATAACCCGGATTTTACCAGCAGGTTGCGACCATACAGTACGCATTATATTCAACTTAAGCTCACGCGTATGGAAAGTTCAATTCTGCCTAGTGTTTATAGCCAACATTTTCGGGGGAGGGGGGCTAACGTACATTGCAAAGCCTGAAAATTGTAATCATTTTATCCTAACCATTTTTGGTATATCGAACAAAGGATAATATTGTAGACTACTTATTAAGCGAGACTCGTGTATTTTTTTTTTTTGCAATTCGACAGCACAGTAGGCAGTCGTATACAATAAGAGCCTACAATACTATTTACTTGTCACTCTAACGCTTTTACATCCCGACATGGTTCAGTTCATGCCAGTTCACCAGAACAAAGCAAACCTGAAGCAATCATGATCTATAATACGTCTCAAAATGGCATACCATCCGACACCATACATTGTTAACAACGCCCCTGACCTTTCCATGATGTATTCAAAAATACATAAAATTATTCTTCAGGGCGTCTTGAAGATGCGCAGGATGGCCTTGAAGAGTTCAGGTACCAGGTATACCTGAATCTGCGAAGGGGATATCCTTGTATTACATGATGGACCAGACAATTGATGTCTTTTTAATTTCAGACCGTGTTTTTTCCAGCAATTTGAACCCATTATATATTGATGGAAATATCCGGCAAATTAGATTTTTTTTTTGCCGTTTTTCACTTATTAGGCGCCCGATAGCGACCGGTCTGCTATAGCTATGAGAAGCCAAAGGCGGATTTATAGTAATTGGCGTCTGAGAACTGTAAGTTGGTAAAATGTAATTAAGGATTAATTATTTATACATTGTACAGGTGTATATTAATTCTTTATGGAAATTGGAAGCGTATTAGACAGCCATGCTTATCAAACCAACTTAAAAGAGGCACCTGATATTAAAACAGCCCCATAAGTTAAAATTGTTTAAGCATACCTAATATAAATATAAATTATATATATAATATAAATTTTTTGCCACACATCAGCGCCCATGTGGGCCCCATGTCTATTGTAATCGGCAGCCGCCAACTTTAGCCATGTCAAACTGCTACTAGGCTGAACAATCAGCTGCATTAACTTCTATATAGAGGTAGGTACAGAATATTACATTCTTTACATCATAACAAGACAAATACATCGCATGTTAGTGGCAAAACGTCATTTAGCAAATTGTATACGACAGGAAGTATTAAGGTCTAAGCATGCGATCCATAGAGAAAGTAAAAGCATGGGACCAATTCGCATGTATCCGCTGTAAACCAATTGAGACTATGCATGAACACACGCTCCGATTATCGAAGGGGGCTAAGGAGGTGGAATTGTTATCTAGAATGAAAGCGGAAGTGACCGGAATTTGGCGAAGATGAAAAAGAACAGGAAAGAGGCCGACCCGGATGGTGAAAAGTTCAACACTACATTGTGGACTACTGTAGAACAAGATGCTGGATAATACAATAACGGGCAAAAGGATTGAAATGGGGCGTCAACCTATCTGGCCCAAGTTGAAATAAGAGCTGGAAAGTGGAGACTGCTACAGACCAGGTATAAGGTTCCAGCGTTTCAGTAACAATGAAAAGAACCGGTACAAGTGAACCCGTACATGTTTTTCTATTTATTAAATAGGATAGGTACTCTAATAGTTCCTTGGTAAATAATTGTTTTAGGGTTAAATTTCGATTTTCTCTAACCCAAAGCACTGAATTGATCGATTGGACGATTGCATAGATAGTCAAGACCAATTAGTAATACGATACAACCAAGGCCGTAACCAGGATTTTTTTTGAGGGGGGGGGAGGTAAGAAATTTTATTGGGTGTTACATAGTGGTTTTTATTTTTCCTCTCAAAATCCGATTCTATCTAGTATCAAGCCATTTCATTTCGGGGGGGGGGGGGGGTTTGAACCTCCATCAACCCCCCTTGGCTACGGTCTTGGATACAACACAGTAATAGTGGTAGGGTGTATTGTATTTGGGTATGAATTATCCATAATTTCTCAAAAGAAAAATCTTTTGCTCAAAACCAAAACTTTGTTTGTTTGGGAAAGCAACCTGTTCGGTTTAGTTAAATAAACACCTAAAACATACCTGAAGTAAGAAAGCATCGATGGAAAGGTTCCGCAGAAAAAAGATTTTTTAGTCATTTATCATGAAAATTGAGTATTTTTTATTTTTTTCCCCCCTCAGACCCAAACTATCAAGGGACAAGCGGCCCATTGGATTTCGTTTGCATTAATAATGACGACAATATAATTTATATGTGAATTTACAAGAAATCGTTGAAGCTGTTTTTGAGAAATAATTTTTTTAGACGCTTTTTGGAGGGTTAACTCCCCAAAATTAAGTTAGCTCAAAATAATAAAAAAACGCTCCGAGGCATAATTTTTGTTGACCTACATGCCAAATTTCATTAAAATCCACCGGGTAGTTTGTCAGCAAATGACGAACAGTCAGGCAGACATTTCGTAGAAACCACTTTTTTGGTTCCTGGGACTTCAAAACGTGTAAATCCACCGAAATCCCAAAAAGCTTTCCTTATACTACGTATAAATAGGAAAGCAAAAAACAGGTCTTATGCCAAAGACGGCAAGACACCCCTTGAAGGTGTTCTGACTTGTGGTGGTGGTACAGCGCCTGATAATACCCAACTCAAAGCTTGCAGGAGAGTGGTAAAAATGTTCTTACTGTTCTTACGAGGGATACATAGATGAAGATAGCCCTACTGCCCATGGAGCAAGCAGCAGAAGATAATAAACTATGCAATGATGCAATGAAAATCAATATTATGGCCTTGGTATATGGCCCGCCTGCGGTCACTTAAGAATAGCAAAGCCACTGCAGGTCATAATGGACTGGCAAAGCAAAGGTCATACCTGCATATGAGTTGCCTATTAGCAAAAGCAATCCTCTCCATTTTTTTCAGTTTTGAGATATTCGCGCCATTTTTTTTATTTTTCAATACTCTATCCGATGAATCAGATATTGAGACGCAAAAGCAATTCTAATACTGTTAAAATTAGCACTAAAAACTGTAATGTTATACCTCATGGCGTTGCGGCACAGCAGTTTTTTGCGGTTTCTGAAAAATCGACCTGGGTGGAGAGGATTGCTTTTGCTAATAGGCAACTCATATACAGTAATACTGTACAATATGTCAATATTTTAAGGTATACATTTTAGAATTTAGGGAAGCTTTCGGGATTAGTTGTAGATCCTTCAGCTATACATCCTGAATGATGTAATTCATATCAATATTATAGCCTTGTACACGGCGCTCACTTTTTCTTTTAAAAATAGAAAGGTTGATCTCATGCAAAGAATTTATTGAATGCATCCGATTGACCTCTTTAGTCGCCTCACTAAGTAACCTAATAAGTACTTGCATCGAGGTTCGACACGTCTCAATTGCATAGTGTCTAGAGACTAGCACAAGTATGATACAAGACGTGTGCTACCACCTTGCCACCGAAGCTGACTAGTATAACAGTGGTCACGATAGTCTAACAAAACAAGGGAAACTGCTGTATATACGGTATTGCTGTACTATATTGTAAGGTAAATTAATTTAGTACATACTTTATATATACTATAGCACATAAGCATTTTTAGCACATAGAAATTTAGTGAAGAATTATGGACTTGGTGGATCACCGGCTTTAAATAAATAAAATAAATAAATAACAACTTTTTTGTTTTATTATTAAGCGAACCTAGTGGAGTTCTAAGCCCTCGCATACACTCAACCGCCAGCTTTTCATGCCCTCCGAAGCAAGGCCACAAAATGTAGCCAGTGTGGGACTAGAACCAACCACCTTTCGGGTGAAAGTCAGAGTCGGTACCACTACTCTACATGTCCTGACGGTTTTAAACATTGAATGAAGAAAGAGAAGCAACTGAAATAAAACTAATTTGGCATTCGGACTTATGGTGCTAGTAGATCTACACCATTTGGGGGTCTGTTGGGGGTCTGTTACAGGGACCTTTGTTTTAAACGTCTTACGAATCATGGTAGGGCGGGTATTCCATATACGTCAATCGTCAATGAAAAATTGAAAAATGACGTAACAAGGACGTAAGTTGACGTGATAGCAGAATTTTTAGTATGTCTTTAATGTCTGCTAAAACGTCATTTTTCAATTTTTCATTGACGATTGACGTATGTGGAATACCTGCCTAATAACACCAAAGGTGAGTCGCAGCGCCGCGTGTGATTGTACAAACGAGTTATATGGAGTACGAGGTACCTCCCATTTTATCCGAGATCACCGCGATTTCACCTGTTTCATAATAAAATAGTTATTGTACATCTCACAGACAATAATGCATCCTTTATTGGGGACCGGTATTTCTAGTGAACTTCACAGTTGTTGCAGCTATAGGGCGGAACTTATATGTACTAGTATTATCGTATTATGTACCTAGTTGGGGCTGATCACACGATTTACGTCAGTGGGGGGGGGGGGGGCGGCAAACAGGGCCTAACCCAAAAGAAGGAAATTGGACCCCTGGGGCCCTCTTAGCTGTGGCTGAGTATGCAGTGGCGGCGCTACGGGGGTGGCCCCCCCAACAGTTTCTCCGGCCCCTCCGGGGCCCCCCCACGTTTGCGATATTTTGCATGTTGTTAAATTGCAGAATTAGTGAACGGTATACCTACTCCCAATGAAAAATGTTTTGTTTTTTCATTGCCCCCCCCCCCAGATAGAAGTCATGCCCCTCCATGGCCCCCCACTTTAAAAATTAGCGCCGCCACTGTGAGTATGTAAGTTCTTCCGCACAAATACCATTTTGTAAAAATATCAAACTAAAATTAACCTTTTTTTAGCTTCGCCCGCTTTGTCCCGACATAGGTTCAGCGACTAAACCTATCTTTTAGGTGCATATTTCAGTATTCATTCGTGCAGTCGTGTACATTGGGTACATATAAAATATTTCCAATTACCAACGACACAAGTGATAAGTACTAACACCAACCTTCTTCCTGAACATTGAACTTTGGAGTGATGTTGTCGGCCTGCACATTGAGTGATGTTTTATTGTATTTCGCTTTTGGTGGCAGATCTTACCTAAAAAAATAAAAATAAATAAGTTTTTACAGCTCTTTGCACACTTGAAAAAACATGACACACGTACAATCTGCTGGGCATGGATTAAGTAAGTTAGGCAAATCGTAAGTACCAGATAAAATAAAATAAAATAAAATAAATAAAAATAAAAAACGTCTTATATTTACCGGGCGAGATTTAAGACTAGAAAGTCTTTTTCTGCCTAACCCACGTCCAAAAACAATGCAATTTACAAAATACATACGCTTAATGTAAACAATCTTATTCTAACAATGCATAAAAAGAACTTATTCTAAAGTGACGTGACGTAAAAAAAAAAACACATACAGTAAATACGCGAAACATTGGCATCGGCTTATTAGGTGTACCACGCAGAAGTTAAGTGGTCCCTCCAACAGCAGCAAGCATATAGCAATATCATGAATATAATGGTGTTCCAAAAGTCTCTGCCTGACCTATTAACATAGACGTATAGTACATATGCATATGCATAACACTAACTATAATAATACGTTACTACATACTGTATGTGCAGTGTTGAAATGTTCCCATAGAAACAAAGGAGGAGTGAAATTCACAGGCACCAACTCCCTAGTTTCTACGCCCCCAGTTCACTCAAATCGCAAGGTTGGCGTCAAAGCAGTAGCATGGACTTCACACATATTATAATTTTCAGGACCCGTCCGAGTAACGTCTCATAACCCTTCAAGAAAGTTAAAAGACAACCTATAAGCAGGCACGTGATGTGAAAAGGCACCAGGAACTCAGCAACTATGCCTCTTAGACTATGAACAAGTAGCAGAAGACGTAAGCTGGCCTGCAATTATTGTCTATTTTATTGTGAGCCATTTTTTTTTTTTTTTTTTTTTTTTATTATATAAGTTGGGGTACAGGTGTTACCTGTGTGCACTTAAGCCTATTGGCCTATTGTGCCCCCTACAACAAAGTATCTACATCACTTCTACATCACTTTCTCGAGGCCTATCTCCCTCACGAGAGCCAGGATCTTGAGGGGATTCAGAAGTGGTAGGTCTTTTACATGTAACTGCAAGCTTTCCGAGCATGCTGCTCTTCGTGCGATTGCATCGCATCGCATCGCAGGTCCTCCGCACCTTCATTGCAGAATCTGCAAGACTATAGTTGTCTCCCTAAGAGACTCCAGATATTTAACCCCAGGACCAAAGACGCCAAGGCCTGTTCTTGGTTTGGTACTTCCTAGCCTAGAGCCATCAGTATACCACTTGATTGTGTGACTATTGAGAATTCCTGCTGATTCGCAGCATTCTTTCATTGTCCCTAATATAGTTTCGAATTCCCTCCTAAAACAGTATTTTGGATGGATTCTATCGCTTGGCATATCCAGGCAGTGGTCAGACGTAGTCAGAGAGGCTGAGTCTCTCTTAATTGCCCTTCCACTCCTAGTAATGCCATTTCTGCAGAAGTTTCCACTGCAACATGGAGGGGTGGGAAGTCCAGTACTATCTCCATTGCTGCAGTGGGACAGGATTACATAGCCCCTGTAAAGCATCATGTTAGAGAATACGGGCTTCTGAATGTAGCCATAATTTGGATTATTCAGAGAAAAATTCTCATGTGGTTTGATTTTGCCATGTCCATGAAGCCATGACCAATGATATGGTTACAGCAGGAAAAGACAGGCAGAATTGTGAGCCATTGGAAGTTTGTCGAAAAGTAGTGCTTCTGTATTTGACTCGTAGCAAACTGCTGTCCAGATGTCCGACCAATCAGAAAACATTGTGTATCTAATATACTGCTATATGTTCGATGGCTTCAATGACAGCCCCAAGTCTGTACATATTTAGATGCATTTTACATATCTTAAAGCCTGAGGTGTGGGGGGACATAAAAAAAAACGGGGACACCCACACCTACAACACCAGGGAACAGGGAGACCTTGTAAGGCCAGCGCCACGCACAGCCAAGTGCGAGCGACTGGATCCTATACTACAAGGTTTCGCCTACCTTACAAAACTCCCGATTGAACTGAACGACGAGAAATGCTTCTAACTTCCCTAAACTGCTTAGAAACCATCTCTTAGAGAAAGCTTTCTACACTGACACTGAGGCAGTAGCACAATGACAATGACAGACGATATTTTGACGATTTTACTTTATAGTTTCTTGTCAATTACTTGTTGATTACTATTGTATAATTTAACAGAAATATATATTTATTTATTTATTTATGACCGAGTACATGATTTCCAGTAACCCGCCAGGAGGTTTCTCACTTGCTGGTCTGATGGGATTTGGGAATCGTGTTTGGCGGTTATTGCGGTGCTGGTGAAAGCCGTAGCATAGTGGATAACTATTTGGACTTTGGCAAAGAGTCACGGGCCTCATTCCGCCGTTTCTAATTAGAAATAATTATTCATGTAAGAGGCTGAATCCAAGTGGTTTGGTTCGGAATTCACTATAATCATTCGTAACATAGCAAGTTCAAACATGAAGGCTTGGCGCTATGTGTTTTCAAAAGCTGAAGCCCCCCCCCCCCCCGAAATGTAAAAAGAAGAAGAAAAAAAGAGATTAATATTGTAAATGAGTGAAAAGAGTTTTTGTATATATTATTATGGCGCTGATTTATTGATAAAAGTAATTTTTACATTCAATATTCTGTGTTTGGCAGAGATCTCACTTTTTGCTTTCCAATTTATACGTAGTATAAGGAAAGCTTTGTGATGGTCGAAATTTTCGATTCCGAGATTTCAACGGATTTACACGTTTTGAGGTCCCAGGAACCCAAAAAAGTGGTTTTTACAAAATGTCTGTCTGTCGGTCGGTCTGTCGGTCTGTCGGTCGGTCTGTCTGTTCGTCGATTTCCGGGCAAACGACTCAGTGGATTTGAGTGAAATTTGGCATGTAGGTTCACAAAAATCATACCTCGGGACCATTTTTTTTTGGGCTAACTCAATTTGGGGGGGGGGGGGTTTATTTTCAAAAAACTCCAAAAAAACGTCTAAAAAAATTATTTCTCAAAAACGGCTCCAACGATTTCTTTTAAATTCTCGTAGATTGTAGTCGTTATTAATGTTGACAAAATGCGGGGGGTCGCTTGCCCCTTGATAGTTTTCTTCTGGGGGTAAAAAAATAAAAATAACTAAATTTTAATGAAAAAAATGACTAAAAAATGCGAAACCTTTCTATCGATGATTTCTACCTTCAAGCATGTTTTAGGTGTTAAATTGAGTAACGAAACCGGATAGGTTGCTTTTCCAAAAAAATATTTGGTTTTGCCCAAAAAATTATTTTTTGAAAAAAATGATAGAAAATTCGCGCTCAAATGCATTGCATGCCCTGCCATTATTGCTGTGTGGTAATTAATGTGTTTGTTTGACCTATCGAGAATTTACCTCACTTCCAGTGACGTCAGGTGGACAACCGCCCCCCCCCCCCCCCCGAGATATCGGAAATTTAACCATAGGAAAAATATTTGCCATAAAATTACTAATTTTCTCTATCTAATAATTTTGATAAATTGGAAAGCATGTTCGAGTGAACTCGGACCGGTTCTTTATCCTTGCATTGTTCAGTTTAATGTTTCACCTGTATTTTTTTTCTCCCTCAAAAAACACTAAAACCAGAGGCAGACGCAGCGACCGGCACTGCGGTACATCCCCCCCCCCTTAGAAGGCAGTTATATTCTAGTCTCTAAAATCCAAGTGCTAACTGCACTCAAAATGCGTAAAACCCCACTATTTCAGCCCTATTTTTCAAGAAATTTCTCCCGGGGGAGACCCCCGGGCCCCCCTCGTGCACAATTTGATTAGTTCCCTGTAATATAGAAACCTTATTGCTCAGAAAATGAGTAAAACCCCACTATTTCATCACTAATTTTCAAATTTTTTCCCCCTCTTGTGCACAATTTGATTAATTCCTGCAATGTAGAAACCTTATTGCTCAGAAAATGAGCAAAACCCCAATATTTCAAAAATTTTACCCGGGGGAGAGCCCCGGGCCCCCCTTCGTGTCCTCCGAACCCTCTGGCTCATGAGCAAAGGACACTAACGTCATTAATGTAAAGGCTGCGTACGTCCATGAAAACGGCTTTCCCCATTTTATACACTTTTATGAAAATGAGTAGAAGGGCGCCAAATTATAAACCGCCCCCTTCGAAAACCTATCGTTACGCTACTGACAAGTGCCTCCCCCCTTTTATGAGGTCTGGGACCGCCTCTAACTAAAACTGTGTGTTTTTGCATGTAAATTCTTGAAATTTCCGGGGGGTATTCCATACCCCCCCACTCCGGGTAGTTAGCCCCCCCGAAATAATATCCTGGCTACGTGTTTGGTGTTATGTATGAATTGAGAGTCCCTTTACAAAGTTAAGTGTAGATGAAGAAGTCTATGACGTAGTACTGTCGCATTAGAGTATTAGAGTCTGCCTTAAGGTCACCCAGATGGACTGCACCGTGTTCGCAGCGTTTTCTGTAGCTGCCCCCAATCTCTTCGGCTGTCCCCTCCTTAAGCCGTTGACGCGCGTGATCTATACGCGTGCCAGACGCCAGACGGATTGTTGTCTCGTCTGACAGGGGCCAAACTCACTGCTTATGTGGTAACATGGGCGTTTAGTTTGGTAAGGTGGAAATCTGGAGGAGCAATGCTTCGAGGTGGAGCAAGTTGGCACGTTATGGGGCAAGGTGTCATGAGGAGGAGCATCTCTATGACAGCACCGACGATTAGAGCAATCAACTTGTCAATTAACTTAGCCAACCTTATTTCACACCCCACTAACATTGCCTACCAGCACAATCAGGTACTAGTTATTAGCGATTACCGATTTCATGTAAGAATTAATACTGTATAGATTATGAGAAATTCCAATAAAACAAAGTCAGGTCGATTACACATACACTTAACACGCTAACAGATTTTTATGAGCATTGAATATAGTGGAAAACCAAATATATGTAGAATCTATATTGGCTATTGTCTATCGCTACTGGACAACTTCTCGAAACCATGGAAAGGTCCAAGAGTTAGGCTGTTACATCTTGTACTTTTATTATTAAGCCCCTGATTCCTTACATTGTTTCTCATTATGCTAACATCATCAAGCAGGCGTGGCATGGACTAGTTCTTTTACTGGTGTGATTGACAGAAGCTATAGCCGAACCACATTCCGTCTGCAATGGTCGGCCGATAGAGCAACACACGCCGATGATTACGTTACACACACGCCATGCAGGAAGTTCAAACATTGTGCAACAGGGGTCGAAAACTCGTGAATAAATATTGGATGCCGGCTAATTGACCAATATAATCGGTAAATAGTGATATTGGCCGTTATGATCGTACTACCGCAGTCCGCAGTCTGGGTTGGTTCCTTAGCATACAATTAGTATAAACATAGGATTTAGGTCTTCTTCTCCATGATTGCGCAGATGATTAAGGTATACGTCATAGGATACAGTTGGTATACATAAGGTAGAATTTAGGATTGCATGGAATAGAGTTTAGGATCTAAAAATATAGAGTGACATGAGGCACAACATTAACTACTTTGAATGGACATATAATACAATATGATACATTCAAAGCTACAATACTACATCCCAAAGAGCTGCAATAAGAAAGAAAGAAAAGAAAGCAAGAAAATTGTCTTTATTTTCCATATGGGCGAATTTTGGACAATACTACATCCCAAAGCTACAATACTACATCCCAAAGAGCTACAATACTACATCCCAAAACTACAATACTACATCCCAAAGAGCTACAATACTATATCCCAAAGAGCTACAATACAACATCCCAAAGAGTTACAATACTACATCCGAAAGCTACAATACTACACACCAAAGAGCTACAATACTACATCCCAAAACTACAATACTACCTCCCACAGAGCTACAATACTATATCCCAAAGAGCTACAATACTACATCCCAAAACTACAATACTACATCCCAAGGCTACAATACTACACCCCAAAGAGCTACAATACTACATCCCAAAGCTACAATACTACATCCCATAGAGCTACAATACTACATCCCAAAGCTACAATACTACATCCCAAAGAGCTAAAATACTATATCCCAAAGAGCTACAATACTACATCCCAAAACTACAATACTACATCCCAAAGAGCTACAATGCTATATCCCAAGGCTACAATACTACACCCCAAAGAGCTACAATGCTATATCCCATGGCTACAATACTACATCCCAAAGAGCTACAATACTATATCCCAAAACTACAATACTACATCCCAAAGAGCTACAATGCTATATCCCAAGGCTACAATACTACATCCCAAAACTACAATACTACATCCCAAAGAGCTACAATGCTATATCCCAAGGCTACAATACTACATCCCAAAGAGCTACAATACTACATCCCAAAGAGCTACAATATTACATCCCAAAGCTACAATACTACATCCCAAAGAGCTACCATCCGAAAGCTACAATACTACATCCCAAAGAGCTACAATACTATATCCCAAAGAGCTACAATATTACATCCCAAAGCTACAATACTACATCCCAAAGAGCTACAATACTACATCCCCTAAATTTGGGTGAGCGCCCACCGCATGCCAACCCCCGTCAAAAAGTCACGTATGTCACTCGTGTAGAATTTACTAATGTAACCACAACCGATATCGAGGGGAGTGGAGGCATCGATGCCACATGTTGCTGCCAACCAGCCAGCCGGCTGTAACTTGAAGAAGGAGAAAGAGCTTAAAGGAGAGATGGGACGTTCGCTTCCCGCCAAAAATGTATTTTTGAATGTCTGGTTCCACTGGTCACGCACCCATGACCAGCCATTGAAAAAAAGCAGGTGGCCGGCCGTAGCATTCAAAAATTATCTTTGCTGTGTTCAAATGCACCATCCCTCCTGTAACGAACTCTAATATGGATTGATTGATTGATATATGTACAACCTTAGTTTAGAAACCTAAAACACAGCATTTCTCGCTGACACTGGGCCTATCATCCCGGATTCTACTGCTTCATCAAGAAGTACAGTGTTTCCACAAGCTATGCCGGGTCTTTGATAAGATTGAAGACGTTACTATGTGGCCACATGATGCGGATTTTGGAGATTTATACTGTTGATCAACATTAAGAAATGCATGTCGGCCATCACGTTCAACCTATTCCTCCACAATCCAGTGAACATGGCTACCATTCAATTCCGCACGGACGTGATGTCTGTTCAAAGGGAGACCGTACCTGGAATAATGACCAACCGTTTCGAAGCCAAGTAGACAACGCCATGCTATTTTTAGGCACCTATTTGGTAGGAGTAGTTGACTGAGTATCGACTTCGATGGCAAGGTGATGGCATGTTTGAACTTGTGAGAGTCTCTACATGCCATGCGAACGAAGACGAGTCGTAACTCATCACGGGTACTAACCTACAGAGGCGACTGAAGAGATAAATGGGATACATTCATTAAATTTTTTGTATGCAGTTATCTTTTTAAAAAGCAGTGGTGGACACAGCTTTTAATTTTGGGGAGGATTTTCAAAATGCCGCCTCAGGTATAATAAACTGAGAATAAAAACAATACGGTATTTGATTTAAGTAACTGATTTAGTTCCGAACAATTCTGGTTGGTACATGCAGAAGCCATTTAAGGCGCCCATTCCACCGACCGGCTAGGGCTATTTACAAAAACGGTGACGTGGTAACAGACATTCAAGACTTAGGTGGCGTTTCCACCGACCTCGCATTGCAGAATGCAAATGACATTGACGGAAATTTGAATTTTTCTTTTTATAGAAATCTATTAAAATGGTTGTACTTAACTTATCTCATGACGCCATTTTTTAATTTTAGTTTGTTTGTTTGTGATTTTACTGTATGATCTTTGATCAATTTTAACTATGGCATAGAGGAAAATAAACATTTCCGTCAATTCTGCAATGCGAGGTCGGTGGAAACCCCGCCTAAGTCTTGAATGTCTGCTACCACGTCACCATTTTTGTAAATAGCCCTAGCCGGTCGGTGGAATGGGCGCCTAAGGAAGTACTGTAAATAGCACTTTTCATCAACGCGCGCGGCAGGGCGTTAGCCAAGTTCCTATTTCATGTTTTAAAAAAAATTAAGTTGTCATTTTGCCACCTTTTTAAAACTTTGGGGGGAAGAGGGTCATGGTAGGCTATATAGGTACCTAAGTTCTTCAAAACTTAGTTACCAACGATATATAAGAAATCCCTTACGGCTTTGGTCGATCAGGTGCAGGGAGATTTTATAAACGCTTCGCGGGAAGGCCGTTTCTCCTTTCCTCATTAAGAGTGTAAGAGTGTAGGAAAGGGGCAGCCCGAAATTTAATACTTTTTATTTTTTATTTAATTAACTAAGCATGTTATTAAAGATTTGGCTCATCAAAGTTGTAGAAGACTATACTTCATCAACTTCAAGGTATTTTTAGTTTTAAAAATTGTAGTTTTTTTATAAAATCGATTATACGTGAAAAGTTATTGTTTATAAAATATTTGCATGTTTCTGAAAAAACTAAAATTTCGAAAATTAAAAATATCTTATAATATGATGCATGAAGTAGTCTTCTACAACTTTGATGAGGCAAATCTTAATAACATGCTTAGTTCATGAAATAAAAAATAAAAAGTATTAAATTTCGGGCTGCCAATTTCCTACGGGCTGAACACTCTTAACGATACTATATTGCACTAAGTTTTTGAACGGCCACCATATTGCAATTAAATGACAGATGAGGCTAGTTAAGAAACTTAGTCAAAACCAATATTAACTGAGATATCTTCTTCTTCGTCTTCTGGCTTTACAGCCCTAGATGAGCTTTAGCCTGCTGGACAACACTTCTCCGGTCATCTCGAGTTTGTAAAACGCTCCACCATCTACGGACTCCCAACTCGCGGAGGTCTGACATATGATTTTCTTTTAATTTTTGGACGACCGCCATCTTGAAACAAAATGGCGGATCTAACTATTAATGAACTTGATAATTTGAATGAAAAATTATTTTTTCATCGAAAATGACAACGCGTCTGGATTTTGTGAAACGATGAAGAAAGCCCTCAATTTGCAATGGAGCGTTCAGTGCATTCTTCATTTAAGTGCGCAGCGTACGATGTCCTCATAGCAATTTAACATCAAACCATGATAAACAGCATCGACTATTATCATCTCCTGCATTGAGATAGTAACAATGATTACTGCAATCATAATTGGCCAATAAGACCCAATCATTTCAAGGACGGAGTAAGAGTTATTTTCTCGCAACTATATTATACATAGATATCGCATTTATTTTCTCTTCATTGTTGAAATCTCATTGAAGAATTCTAGATATTCTACTTCTTGTATACTATTGCTATTACCATACTTGCTATGAAATCATCAGCATTGTTATAATAAAGAGATAAGTAGGCCTACTTTGGTAGATATTTCTTCAGTAGGTACACTTATATATTCACTTATTAAAGTTAAATAATTATAACAAAGTCTTTATTGAAAATAAATAAATACAGATACAGTGAGATTCGGGCTTATAACTCATTCTTACACCCAACCAAGGCCGTGCCCAGGGGGGTGGTTCAAGGGGTCCGGACCCCCTCTGCAATAGAAGGGCTGTACACTGAATAGAATGGACTTCAATTAATAAAATACGTAAAAAAACATTTGGACCCCCTCCGAAACAAAAACCTGGGCCCGGTCTTGCACCTAACTGTACATAATATCACGATAGTTTAATTTATTGACACATTTGTATATAATAAGCATTCATACGGACTATCAGGCATACCTTCAATTCACGTAAACAGTCACACTAATTCAAATTCGCTACAATCCACATTCATTTTCCCACAATATTTTTTTACTACTTTGCTATTTTTCGGGGCCTTTTGTGGCCGCGTAGTGAACCATTGGCCCTTAAGGCCCAGCCAAAATTTTGTCGCCCCTAAAATTTGCCACCCTAGGCGCGCGTGTAGTCCACCAATTCGGAAATACATCACTGGTCGGGAGCGTCCCCGGAACACTTTTCCAACGTTTCATCACTATCACATCAGTGGTTTCGGTAACAAACATATACGGTTCCTTTTTATACCTACTGCATATACACATGCAGCATGCATTTTTGTATCAAATATAAAATAATTAAATTACGGTTCGGCAATGAGAAAAGAAGCTATAAAACTACGAAGAATGAAGTTGAAACATGACTATAGGCTAGTACTTTATACTATACGATTAAAGCAAGGTACCTATACAATATAATTTAATTTTGAAATTTTAAATTACAACAGGCAGTCTATATACTACCTACATAAATGGTCGACAAGCATCTTCCAATTATATACAGTAATTACAGTACTGAGATGAATCTATGAATGTTGATGCTGGATGTTTTAGCCCGACCTTGATATAAAGTCATGAGAAAATTCTTATGAAATGAAACTTAATAATGAGAAATGCCGATGCTAATTTAAATTAATTGTTGATGTTTTAATGAAGAAATCATTCTTTAATGATTTGCACCTTTAAAAGCTTGGAGAGATGTACTGATGTTGATGGAACAACTCTCTCACTATTGGTACATTTTACTACAATTTACAAAAGAGTAACATACCAATACTTCTACTGTCGTGCCGTAATGGCGAACTTAACTCTACTTCAGTGGCGGCAGGGGGGGGGGGGAGTACGAGGGGGGTATACTGTATCTATTAATTCTAATTAGTATTTAATGGTTTTAGACAGATAAGAGGGTGGTAGAAATTAATTAGTTTTAGGCCCGGTTCACACGAACGATCGCAACGTGACAGACCTTCTGTGAAATTTGTCATTTTTTTTTTTTTTTTTTTTTTTTTTTTTTTTTGCGGTGCCTCCTTAAGGTAAGGTTCGTTGCGTCGACCTTTGAGATCTATTGCAGCCGCTTTGTCATGGAGATTCATGTCTGGAATATACCCACTTTCTTGATGAAAGAGCGGGTTTTTCCTACTGGATCTTCACGAATCGTCTTCGTTTCTGACCCTGGTATTCCCAGTATCCTGAAACGGTTTTTGGCCAGAGCTTCACATTCTAAGAGAACGTGCTCTGCTGTTTCGTTCTCCATTTCACACCATCTACATTCTCTACTGCCCGTGTGGACTTTGAGTTTATACAGATGATGCCTTAGGTGGCAGTGCCCTGTGAGCAAACCAACAATATTCCTTATTTCTGATCTGCCAAGTAATAGCAAATTTTGGGTAAGTTTTTTTGATGGTTTTATTCCAAGTCTTTTTAGACTTCGTTTTTCTGTCATATTGTGCCAGGATTCAATTTTCTTGGTCTGGATCCATCTGTCAACTATAGTGCGTACACTTCCATAGGATATACCACAGGTTGGCTCTGGTCCAACAAATATTGAGTCCGAACCTATATTTGCTAATGCATCGGCTCGTTCGTTTCCCTCTACTCCAGAGTGTCCCGGCACCCACTCCAACTTAAGTTTATTATTTTTACTTACTCTGAGTAGGAGCTGTTTACAATCCCGTACTAACTTTGATTTAGTACAGTAAGAATCCAGAGCTTTAATAGCTGCCTGGCTATCAGAAAAAATGTGAATGGTCTTATTCTCATATTCCATTCTCAGAATTTCCCTTAAGCACTCAGCAATGGCACAGACTTCAGCCTGAAAAACCGTGCAAAATTTTCCCAGGCTTATGCTGATGGACTTAACTGGGTTCACCCCGTTAATTCCCGCACCCGTACCATTTGCTGTCTTAGAGCCATCAGTAAACCATACCAGTGTGCCAGCCTCCTGGCTCAGCGTACCCTCCGTCCAGCTTTCTCGAGTTAAGATTCTGGATTCGAAGGGCCTCCTAAAGTCATATTCAGGCAACATCTGATCAGATGGCATACTAATGCCTTCCTCAGTAATTGAGTTTTTTATAGCACAGTGTCCTCTGAGGGAATTTTCCCAGAGTCCTCCTTGCTCCAATCTGTACGCACTCATTCTGGCCTGCCCCATAATAAATAAATTTAATGATGGGAGATCCAGAAGGGTATCTAGGGCGTCAGTGGGAGTGGTAGACATTGCACCTGTTATTCCTATGCAAGCCAACCTCTGCACACTATTTAGTGTTAATTTCGCTGTGGTTTGATTTGCCTTCTGCCACCAAACTACAGCAGCATATGAGATTATAGGCCTTATGACAGCCGTATATAGCCAGTAAGTCATTCTAGGCCTTATCCCCCAAGTTTTCCCAATCGCTCTCCTGCATGCAAACATGCAGTTTTTCGCTTGGATTACTCTAGACTTTAGATGGGCATTCCAAGTAAGAGTCCGGTCTAAAGTGACCCCCAAATACTTGACTTCCTTCGCCCATTTGAGTTGTTCTCCAAATAGTATTGGAGGTTCCCTATCACTCACTCTTTGTTGGCGAGTGAATGGGATAATGTGAGTTTTGGCAGGATTAACTCTAAGGGATTCTTCCAGACACCAATTCTCTACTATTTTAATAGCTCTTTGCATTAGTTCCATCACAGTAGCGATGAATTTACCCACCACCACTATGACAAAGTCATCCGCAAAGGCTTGTGTGTACAGTCCCTCCCCATTCAGAGTTACCAAAAGTCTATCGGCCACCAGATTCCACAGTAGAGGTGAGAGAACACCCCCCTGAGCACATCCTTTGGTCGCCAACACTACCTTCTCGGTATCAAACAACGAGGCCTGTAGTTCTCTACGATAGAGCATATTTTTTATCCATCGACAAGTTGTACCTTTAACTCCAGCTTCCCTAACTGCTCTTATCATTGAGCTATAGGTAGTGTTGTTGAAGGCACCCTCTATATCCATGAATGTTGCAAGAGCAATTTCTTTACATTCCAAGGATTTTTCAACCTTGCTGACTAGCATGTGTAGTGCAGCCTCAGTTGATCTTCCTGGTCTGTATGCAAATTGATTTTCATGAAGATCATTGTTCCTCTTCAAGATTTTTCTTATTTCTTTATCAAGAATTTTTTCCATAGTTTTAAGCATGAATGAATTAAGGCATATTGGTCTATACGAACTTGCTTCCGCATATTTGTATATTTGTCATTGGTTGAAGCTAGACTAGATAAGCCGAAATATGACTATGTGTTATGGCGCCCATTACACCGACCGGCTAGGGCTATTTACAAAAACGGTGACGTGGTAGCAGACATTTAAGACTTAGGTAGCGTCTCCACCGACCTCTCATTGAAGAATGCAAATGACATTGACGGAAATTAGAATTTTTTTTTTTATAGAAACCTATTAAAATGTTTGTACTTAACATATCCCATGACGCCATTTTTTAATTTTAGTTTGTTTGTGATTTTACTGTATGATCATTGATCAATTTTAACTATGGCATAGAGGAAAATAAACATTTCCGTCAATTCTGCAATGCGAGGTCGGTGGAAACCCCGCCTAAGTCTTGAATGTCTGCTACCTCGTCACTGTTTTTGTAAATAGCCCTAGCCGGTTGGTGGAATGGGCGCCTATGTACAGTATGTCGGTTGTTAGGTTGTGCCGCCAAACATACGATATATTCAAACTAAGCCTAGGTTATGTTTAGGGGGTAGTATAGTAGTAGATTTTGGCAAAGTCCCAGGCCACGAGGAGGGCCCATCATAGGACACAATGTTTAGGAGATACTCAGCCCCTTCTATTGAAAATGAAGGTGCTTAAACACCATTCGTGTGTACATCTTCATCGCCTCTACTCTCCAGTACTCAAAAAGGTAGGTACTCTGTTATTAAATTAAAATACCCTTTCCAGAGGCTTGATCAAGTTACTACAGTTAGACGCTTTTCCGATTGTCTTGTCAGTAGTAGGTTACTGATTACGTTAATAAATATTTTGGTTAAATTTGGCATTATTTTGTTATGTCATCAATAATTCCTCGAAACTTATGGCCACTTCAAAAAACTCGTTCCCGTGTGTGGCCAGCTCAAGTCAGATCCATGGAACAAGTGCACCTGTTATCCAACATAGTAGGTCACTCAATGTAAGTATACGGTAGTCGCCTTTTGGGTGACTTTACGACTGAATGAGGTTCATTTGTGACGTCATTTTGTAGATGGCAGCACCAGTTGCAATGATATCAAAGCGTTGATTTTTCCATAAGCCTCAATAATATTTTAAAATTATTTTATTTATGTATTATTTTAAAGTGATATTTTTCTATAAATCATGGAGAATATATATATATTTTAAATTATATGCAGCGAAATAAGATCCAGGCATAGTAAAAATATTATAAAAAATATTTAAAGAATTAATTAGATGCTATAAGAGCTTAGTTTTCACATGCAAACGGCGGCCATTTTGAATAATGTGGATATAGGTTTGTCGTGACCAAAATTGTCCCTACAGAACCTCATTATGAATCAACACGTCTTAAATTGTTTGTAGGGCGGGGATTGCACCGACCTCGTTTGTGTTTGGCAGCGTGACATTGGCGGAAATTTTAGTTTTAAAGACAGTCTTTAATGTCTGCTAACTCGTCAATATCACGCTGCCAAACACAAACGAGGTCCGTGAAATCCCCGCCTAGGCAAAACATATATATATATACAGTATATATATAAATATTTCTAGGCTGTTGATAGATGAGAGGTTGAGAAGAACTTGAAAGAATTTTGCGTCTAGCCTGCTGTAGAAACTAATAAGTTGGTAAAAATAATATGAAACAGAGCGATGGACAAATTTTTATCACAAAACGCTCAAAAATCTCTTTACATTTACATCTAGAGGAGGATAATTGCGTTGTCTTCACGCGCGAGAGATAAGGCGCTTATTCCACCTACGTCAATAGTGCATAGTAAATGTGGTATTGACGTGGTAGCAGACATTTTTAGACTGTCTTTAATGTCTCCTACCACGTCAATACCACATTTACTATGCACTATTGACGTAGGTGGAATAAGCGCCTTACAATTGAACATCGGGTTGGCCTATCAGCAGCCTGATCATGGCGATTATTATACCGGTATTTATTTCATCCCCTGTTATTAAATATGTAAACAAACAAATTTTGAATAGCACTTTCCATTATAAAATTATCTTGTTTACATTTTATTATTAAATATATACCGGTGTTATAATCGCCATCAGGCTGCAGCAGCCAAATGAATGTGCGTATACTGATTTCCAGAAGGTCTAATAAAAAGACAGCCGACAACCATTGATGAGATGCGTTGACCATATCTAGAGAAAGAAACTCAATTAATTACGACAAGAAAAAGACACATGCTGAAGAATGTAGTATCATTCTGTCAATTGCGGAATGATCAGTCAATGATTATGCATAGTGTAATCACATTGTGTTAGAAAAAGAAAGTTACAATTTAATCATTTTAAAAAGAATAGAAGCATCGTTATTGAACTGTTCAAATTCCTTCCACAAAGACTTCGTACAGGTTTACAACTGATGAGCTGTGTGGAATTTTTAATACCTACAATATAGTACTTAAATGTACCTGCCGCAACTACTATAACTGCTAATTCGTTAGGCAGCGGTTCCTGATATTCAGCAGTAACCCGTAGTGTGCCCGGCGAAGCCGCCCAACATTTTGCGGAGGTATTTAATTTTTACGGCAGATTTCTTTCTTTGGCCTGTGGGAAAAATTCAGGGCAGATATAGTGAATTTATGGTAGGAACCTAGAAACACTGTGCAGGCCGCAATAATTGCATTTATTGAAAAATAGGTCTATAGGACTATAGGAAGTTGACCTCTAAAATGTTTTGGATTTTTGGAAATGGATTTTTTTGCTTTCATTGCCAAAAACAAGCATATATGAAACAATAGAATAAAATGATATCCGCTGGTGTTCAACAAAGATTGCAAGCGCGTGGGTGGTGATACCTATGTCCGTTGTACATCAAAACCTATGCTTGAAATCAGTTACATTTCACCCCTCTCCTATAGTATATAGTCTAAAATATTATATTAATACAGTACAGTAAAATTTAGAGGTTTACAGATTGTAGTACGCAAGGCAAGCCGGAAGTAATTAATGAAAAACAGATTGAAAAATTCGTTGGTCGTTGCTGCATGTCACATGGTTACCTTGAATTGAAGCAAACTCATATTATGAATCATAATAAAAACCAATAGGTCAACGTTGGGAGGTATGAGGCTTTACTGCGTCTATAAGGCGCAGTCTGGTAAGATATCCTCTGGACAGTGTGTTTAAGGTCGCATACATCGGTCAAAATATTGACAGCAAACTTTGACCACTATGCCTCTTCCAATTTTCTCATTTCAAAGCAAGTTATACCACATCGAAATCAATGTAAATTGTAGCCTACTTATGCATAATACATTTTCTCGCTATAATATATATATAATATAATATAATTCCATAATTTAGTAATACAATGTGTTTCAACGATTTTCTTTACCGCAATGCAGCGTCTGCGTGCGGTGGAATGGTGGAAACAAATGGTTTACTTATAGGAATACGTATACAGCTAGGACAAACGCCATGGCTACTAATAGCAGCGCAATCGGGCGCCATTTGCGTTAGTTGGGAAGGACTCTGGGCTCTACAAGTAGATTCCTTAAGTGATGGTAGAACTGGGCTCATTCCTATGGGCTATTTTTTGGATTGGAAAGTGGGATTAATCATTATTCCTTTCAAAAGTCCGAAAAAAGTCTTTTTCCGTCTTGCCTTCTTCCTGTTTTTCCATCATCCATCTAAATCTGTAAATAGTTGATATATATTACTGCTATTGTTCCCTTTCTGTAGCCTTCACGCTGCCTGGAAAGTGATATTAATTATTTGTCCTTTTTGCCAATATTCTGGCACTTGATTGCCCCTGCACGGCTGCACACTAGACCGGCTCCCAACGCTTTTTGAAAAAAAATTGTATAACTGTTCTGGGGGAGTTATGTCAGGCTATAGGGCAGGATAACATCGTGCGTAACCACACAAAAAGAACTAAAGACGTGAGAAGTTCTATTTAGTTGGAAAGTACCATATAAATTCTACAATACTCGTAGTATTCTATGTTTCATTTTTCATTTCAGGTCGGTCTTGCGTTCTCCTTCGGCAGTTAGTCCATAAATTACTTCTTCAGCCGCCTTCTTATATTGGTTCCTTCCACTAAGCCCTCAATGATGGTGTGTACTAGATTTTTTTTAGGCTTAGGCGGGGTTTCCACCGACCTCTCATTGCAGAATGCAAATGACATTGAATTTTTCTTTTTATAGAAATCTATTAAAA
This sequence comes from Psococerastis gibbosa, assembly GCA_963971405.1. NCBI lineage: Eukaryota > Metazoa > Arthropoda > Insecta > Psocodea > Psocidae > Psococerastis > Psococerastis gibbosa. The sequence goes on along the minus strand of OZ020491.1, from coordinate 18,722,175 downwards.
TGTTTGTAGCCCTACTTAACATATCCCATGACGCCATTTTTTAATTTTAGTTTGTTTGTGATTTTACTCTATGATCATTGATCAATTTTAACTATGGCATAGAGTAAAACAAAAATTTCCGTCAATGTCATGTGCATTCTGCAATGAGAGGTCGGTGGAAACCCCGCCTTAGCTAATGCCCTACCCATTTCACTCTTCTACTTTTTATCTAAGATACTAAGGTAGGAGGTAGGAGACAGGTGTCTCTCTTCTTCAATAGCTTCCTGTACTATTTCATTCGTCTCTCCAGAGCATGCGAAGCATTCTTCTGTACCATCACATTTCAAACGCTTCTAGCCTCTTCAGTTTCTTATCTGCTATAGTCCAGGTTGTGGTATAGTGCATCCCAATCGTCTATAACTGTAATACTGTACCTATACAGTAATTGGTTAAACTGAAAAGAAAGCTGAACTGGCTCGTCTATAATGTATCATCAGGGTCTTCTACAATCGTTAGGCATCCAATCACGATGGTATACTGACCTTCATCATTGTGCCGTGGACACCACGCCCCAAAGTCTGGTATGCTAGGAGTCATGTCAAGGTATGAAGGTCCGAAGGCGTGGTACATTAAATAAACCATTATCGTATTATCGCTGTTGTCTCATGTTATTATTTAAATTATGCCTAAACACGAGTAAACCAGGTTGCATCTAGTAATATACCAATCGAGGAAGCTTTTTCCGATACACGGAATATACACAGTAGACGGTTTTTATAACCAAGTCTGCTCAGCTAATCTGAAACCACACTGGACGTTTTTCGTAAAAAGTTGAAGTCGAATTTGGGGTCTTTGGCAGGGCAAGAGACAATTGATCACTATATACCTCCATAAAAAAACTAGTAATAGTCTAGGCTAGGTGTTCAAAAACTGAGGCCAAACGGTGGTAGTGCTTGCTGGCTTGCTACAAGCCTGCCACGTTATGCTAGCATGCCATTTATGACCTTATGGAGGATGTAGGGGCCAATACATTAGTGGAGCTGAAGAGGGCGTGCCAGGATCGGGGGGGGGGGGGGGGGGAGTGGAGGCATCCATGCCACATGTTGCTGCCAACCAGCCAGCCGGCTGTAACTTGAAGAAGAAGAAGAAGAAGATACGATTGATATCCAATGAAAAATTTAACTTTGTACAAAAAAAAACTAGAGTGGTGTATTATGGACTCTCAACCCTTTTAAGGTTGAAAAATAATTTAGAGATAGCCTACGAATAATGGTCCGAGTAAATATTTGAAAAACTGTATTTTCATTGGAAACTTCTTTGTCTATAAGTTTCCTGATACGTCCTGAGTGCAAAAAAACAAACGTAAACCTGAATAGGCTACAATTAGGCTTATTACACCAATGCATACCAAAGACACGCCCTCTAGGTTTGTAGTTATGCGTTGAAGAAGATGTATATACCGGTACACTGGAGTAAGAAGGTAGTATATATACCTAGGTACATATAGTCATTACTACAGCATTATTATGTAATACGCATAGACTCCGTTGTGTCTCTTTGCGTAGGCCTGTATCATAACACAAAAGCTATAGGTGCGGCTTCATAAGTGGCTAAGTACACATAATTCTAGGATGATTCAAAAGAGTACCTTAAAAGGAATGGTCTACTTTGGTGGGTCCTTCCCAGTTTTATTTAATAGGTACCTGCAGTAGGTACATATAGTGCAATGGTTGGCTGATGACTCACCGAGTCTTCGAATTGATATTATTCAATGAGCGAACGTCTGACTAATACGATATTGGAAAGGGGTAGGCATCCTGTTGAAGCAGTAGATCCGGGATGATAGGCCATGATCGTTCTGAAAGAGTACTTTCAAACATTATGTCTACATCTGCGGCCGACATCATCAGTGGAACTGCGTAGCAAGCTGCTGAGCCAACGAGATACAATCTTAGACTTTGACGAAGAAGATGTTGACGAAACGTTTGGAAGTACGCTTTCAGAACGACCACGGCCTATCATCCCGGATTCAAATGCTTCATCACGTAGCTCCGACCGTGAAATCCTTTGTAATTATATTGGTAGTCATCCTGTTTTCATTATTAAATTTTACAACCTGTGAGATTCGACTTTTTTCTGGGCAACGAGAAATTAAAACAAATGAAACACGCTTTCATCATTTCAGAAAGTTACGATCAGTCGTAGGCTAAGCTCAGGGGGGTGGTTCAAGGGGTCCGTACCTTCCTCCCCCCAAAATAATTTTTTTTAAATGTAAACCTGTATTGTTTGAAGAATTGGAATACATTTATTTGAGTTTGAACACTGGATGTAATGGACTTTCATTAATAAATTACGTAAAAAACATTTTGGACTCCCCCCCCCCCGAAATCAAAACCTTGCACGGCCTTGAGCTCAACTATCTTGTCCTCTTCTCGATCATGATTATTAAAAGTACACTTCTTGTCTTTCTCCAGAAATAGGTCATAATGGCTTGTCTTCATCTCATCTTGATTTTGTCTTCCAAACACGACCTATACCTAATATATTTCAGTGCGGCTTTGCTGTTCTTTTGCAGACGTAGTTAGGCCAAAGCTTGTTATTACTTTCGTGATTTTCCATTACACAGTCACAATTGTCGCATGCATTCCTTCCAAGGTTTCAAGGAACTGCAGCTATAAAATAACGCCACGCCCTTAATGCATTTTATCAAGCAATATGGCACGCGATACTAAATCATGTGACAACCAATACTATAATGTAAAAACTCATGAGAAAAGTTTATTTAACAGGAACCACTACGAGAAATCATGTTTATAATCATAAAAAATGCTGAGCAAAAATTTTATCTTGTGAGAAATTGGTTCCTGAATGACTAAATGTTCGTGATGTATTTTTTTAATGATGTATTTAAAGCATTTTTTAGCGGCAAGAGTTTCTCAATCTTCTGCTCATTGTCTGGAAGGGAGGTAGGCAAACCATGGCTGAGAATATGAAAAAAGCACATGCACTCGAAGTACGTAAATACCTTCTTGTAGTTCTTGTAATTCGGCTGAATATTTTCCGGTATTTGGCAGCTACACCTACCAATCTAACAAATAACAATGCCTCTTGGCTGTGATTGATTGTTGCAACTTGATAATTGACCGTTAACTTTAGTGGACGTAAAAACTATGACATCTATTGTGTACAATATACATATAGTTATACTTTGCTACATGTACAGCAGTGGTACGGACTCCAACTTTTACCTGAAATGTTGTTGATTCGAGTCCTGCACTTGCTACATTTTCTGACTTCGGAAAGCATGTAAAACAGGCGGTCCCGAGCCTTCTTGGTTGAGTCTAGGAGAGGGCTTTATAACCCTAACTCCACTAGTTTGGCTTAGTATTAGAACAATCATTATTTATTTAGTTATTTACAATTTTTCATATACGAGTATTCTTCCTCGTCAATCTTAGGTGCTACAGCTCGGGATTATCTCTGACATCCAGTTGTTGGTCTTCTTTCAAATCAGCCTCTGACATAATTTGCAAGTCACTTTCAACGTCGTCCTTCCATTGCCTTGACGCGTTCTACCCTCAAGAATATTATTTTTTTAAAAATATCTACACGCACCTTAATATTTTTTTATTTATTTTAGGAAGAAGGTTCGAAATAGCCATATAACCGGTAAGTCAACCTAGAGGAATAACCTTCTTAGGTCATTGTCGCTTCCTATAATTTCTAAACCCGCAGCCGTGGTAGACCACAAACTCCTTCCAACCACATCAATCGCCGTATTATACCATTGCGTTCTCACTACTATACAGTTTGCTGTTGTTCAATTCAACTGCGGATGTTTGTATCTTAGGCCGGGTTTCTACTGACCTCTCATTGCAGAATGCAAAGACATTGACGTGGTAGCAAACATTCAAGACTAAGGGGAGGATTCCACCGACCTCTCATTGCAGAATGCAAATGACATTGACGGAAATTTGAATTTTTCTTTTTATAGAAATCTATTAAAATGTTTGTACTTAACATTTCCCATAACGCCATTTTTTAATTTTAGTTTGTTTGTGATTTTACTCTATGATCATTGATCAATTTTAACTTTGGTATAGAGGAAAACAAAAATTTCCGTCAATGTCATTTGCATTCTGGAATGAGAGGTCGGTGGAAACCCCGCCTTACGATATTATGCTCCAACTGTGAGATTGAGGATAAGCAGAAAAAATTTTGTCCTAATAGAAGACAAGTAAGCACCTTTTGCACCTTTCCATGGTACATTTTATTTTTACGCCTGTAAGGCCTTTCTCCCTCCGATTGCCTTTTAACAAAGAATGAACGATTCAATTTGACGAAATTAATTAATTCCTCTTTCCACACCCACAAAGAAAAAAATCACAAAAAAAAATAAGTACCTAGTACCTAAACTAAAAAAATTTCTGACCTGACATAGTAGAAAACAAAACACAATAATTAAACAGATTTAATTGAATATTAGTAAATTTTGGCAAATTGAAGTTATTTTAATGAATTGTTCCTCTGATCATTTTCATTGCGTGACTATGTAACAATTAATTAATTAATCAATTTAGTCAAAATCAATCAATCAATATAATCATGCAATATGCAATAATACATTTGTGATACAAACTTACCGTGAACCCGGTAGGCCGTGGCCTGTGATGGGTCAAGCTTAACTGTTTTTATTGTTACAATAATAGTCAATCCAAACAATAATATAGGAAGTATAAATAAGTTAGTAGGGAGCATATTTAATTAAGTGTATTTAATTTAGTTAGGAACTATTTGAGATATGGATATTCTGAATTGTTATTTAGAAATTGGAAATATTTAATATTTGTTTTCTTTAGTCTGGTAGTTTGTTGTAAGCTAAGATAGATTTAAGTATGTAGGCTATGAGAATGTCAGAATTTCGATGTTTGATACTTGGGTGTTTGTAGATTGTTATTCACACGTTGTAGATTGTTATTCACACGTTGTAGATTGTTATTCACTCGTTGTAGATTGTTATTCACACGTTGTAGATTGTTATTCACACGTTGAATTTTGTTATTCACATGTTGAATAAAATCGACTTGTCCTTCAGGTGTTGAGTTTGTGATGAAACGATACAGGAACAATTGTTTAATATAAAGTGATTGTAAAGTCGGGACGGTTAACTCTGTAAATAGACCCTCTGAAGGGTATCTATACGGCTTATTTAGACTGTGTTTCAACGCTATTTTGATAGGGTATACATGTAATTGGTGAGCACCACCCCAGGCCAAAATACACGGCTATTCTTTGTTTAGACTTTATAGAAAATTATGAAATCACTCTCTCAATATCAGGCCGTAGCGGCGTAGCACTGAGGCATGTCCTCAAAGTCATTTTTCTCCTAGGCCACAATCTTGCTCTCGGCTTTCATCGAGGATCGCTATCTTTGCCTCCTGATGAAAAGTCCTCGTTAAAGATATATTCGCAGATACCGTGCTGGCTATGTCCTTCACTGCGGGGCCAAATGAGGCATATACTTGTATTTATTTCCTCGAGGACTTTCAATGTCCAATGTCACGAACCAGCCTTTCTCTCACACCGAGCTGCTCCGGATACAATTATTATTCGCCTGCTGGGGAAAGGCAACGCAACTTGTGTATGTATACCTATGTTTGTCAAAACGCCAGCGCCGCGCACCTGATTATCATACTCGATAACGTCTGTAAGTTTTATTAATAGGCATGGACGAGTAGAGAAATTTATTTAGTGGGGTGAAACAATCATAATAGTAAAAATTTAACTTGGATTTAAATTTAAAAAAAAAATATATTTATCCCAATTTTACGGTTTTCATTTTTTTTTCAGTCACAGGCAGTGCCGTGTGTGGTTTATTAACAAGGAATCGTTATTAGTGTAAGTAGGTTAGTCTGTAGGTGATAAGTTAATGTTAGTTGCGTTAGGTTACGGTATAGGTTTGTGATGGTTTGAGGGTGCGCGTTTTTAATTAAAGCATTTATGCTAGTATTATTTACGTTTACTTGTTTAGATGCCTTTTAATTTTTTTTAATAAATGTCTTTAAGCATTGCCTGCTGTGTTAATAGTCATTAGAGGCATCGGCCTCATAGTCATTAGGGCGCAGCCCATTGTCAGGGGAAGGGGACGATGGTTCGGGAGTGGGTGCTACTCCCATCATCAGGCTAAGTCCTGAGAAGGACTGATGGTTTCTAGACAATTGACCCATTCCTCTTGTATTCTACTCGGAATTATTGAGTAAATCACAGATACGCTTGAGGATTCGATGTTTAAAAGCAACCAATTGCTGATAAAATAAACAATGCACCTGTTGTGGGTATCCTTTTTTGTGCAATATACGTCATATGGATATGGTTACAGATTCGGCTGCCGATAGGCCCCCTGAGATCAGCTTTGCTATCGGGGACCGAACCCCTTGACCTTAAAATATAGGTAGATAATTTGTGTATTTATAAAAAATACAATACAATGTAAACTTAAAACCTGCTGGAGCGTGTGAGGGTAGCCCACGACATAATGTAAATATGTAAGATACATGTACACATGTTATGACACGTAGGAACGTTAAAGCAGTCATAGCAGACGACGAAATGGCGAGTTGCACGATTATAAATTAAAAATCGTATAGAACGGATTTTAGACGGATATAGCCCATTTGGGGGGGGGGGGGGTAGTGGTGGGTCAAAATGGAAAAAACATAGGTATATCAGAGCGTAATAAATTAACCTTCAATAGATTTACTAAATTGGGAGGGGGGGGGGGCAGCTACCCCCCTGTATATTTGTCCATGAGCCAGGGCCTATTTACCTAAGCTACTATGCGTTGTTTAGGAGGTGCTGCACCTGCAAGTAGGACTCAGTAAGAGAGCCCTGGTCAATTGACCGTTCTTTGTAGTCAATTAGTCCCTCTAATTCGTTTTCCTTCCAGAGTATGAGTACCTAACTATAATAACTTCAAGGCGAGTGAAATCTCAAGTATTCGGTGGGACCAGTAGGTGGTTCGCCCGCCTTCTTTTCAAACATCTAATAAGTGACTGTACCGAGGCAGGTGCACGGATTTCGCTGATACCCACAATGATTCCTCAAGAATGTTATGTCCTGCAGGTAATTTTCGGGTACACCCACATGCACATGTCAATGAATCTGTACTCTCTCGAGTAGGCTCAGGCGCGGATCTAGAATGAGACCAAGGAGGGGGCTAAAATTCAATTTAAAAAAAAACGCATTTTCGGAGCAATAAGGGTTCGATATTATAGGTAATTAATACAATTGAGCTCAAGGCGGGCCCGGCGGTCTCCCCCGGGAGAATTTTTTTGAAAAATAGGACTGAAATAGTGGGGTTCTATGCATTTTGAGGAACCTAATGGGGGCAGGGCTATAGCCCTCATAGCCCCCCCCCCCCCGTAGATCCGCGCCTGAGTAGGCTATCTGTAGTTATGTCTCGGGCAGGGTTGCCAGCTACTATATAATGTACATATATAGTATGCTACTATATTTCATGTTGAGTCCATTAGAGCAGAGCATGTTTCTAACTGCGGCAAACTTGGTAGTGTGCAGAGCGTTCGCAGGGGAACATGGTGGGACATAATAACGCGCTGAGACTATACCAGTCCGTCTACGTGCGCGTCGAGTCCTGGTCAATTCCGATTTAACCGGGTGACTTCACTATGTTCCCCAAGTGGTTCGGAATCCACTATAATCAGGAGGTCCACCCTGTCAGTCAACTCCCCTTTATTCCCCGAGGTGAAAGAGTCTGCCCTTAGGTTGCCTCAAGTTAAAAAACAGACTCATTCCCCCCGCCACGCTGACAGGGATGCTTAAAAGCAGAAATGCTGAAAGCAGGCGTTAGAAACAACAACACTATATTTCATGTGGAACAGCCATACTAGGTGAAATTACTATGTTTTAGAGTCTTTGGGCCAGCATTGAGCAATCAAAAGCTGTGTTATTGATTAATTGCTATGTGAACGAGACAAGCCAGAGAAGCTTTGAATTTTTCATAAAAAAATAAAAAGCTGTTACGTGCAACAGCGAGCAGCAATATATCATATATACTTTACTGAATGAGAATAGGACCACCCGGAGGTTGGCGGAAGCAAGGCCACGAGGTAGAAGGCCCATCAGCAGACCGAGGACTACCCACGAGGAAAGAATTGAACAACTCACCCGAGCAAGAGGAAAAACAATGGCCGAGCTCAAGACGTTAGCGTCCGACCGGGTCGAGTACAAGAAATGGGTCCGGGGCGACCCCCTCACGCTGCGCCCGCGGCACTAAGAGGGAAGAGGAGGAGGAGGAGGAGGAGGAGGAGGAGGAGGAGGAGGAGGAGGAGGAGGAGGAGGAGGAGGAGGAGGAGGAGGAGGAGGAGGAGGAGGAGGAGGAGGAGAAGAAGAAGAAGAAGAAGAAGAATATTTCCATTTTACATTACCCCTGTGTGAGATTAGTGCGAACTGCACTCATTTGAATTTTAAGAATTTTATTTGTTGACTTGACACTCAGTCTTCAAAAGCTATACCCACAAGTCTATAAAATAAACAGCCTAAATACGGTACTATCCCGCTGTCACTCAACCATTTACTTAACAAGTTACATAGGTACCAATTAATTGAAGTTAACATCCGAAACAAACAGAAGGTATCCCATAACAAAATCAAACTTAAGCGTCCTGTTTTACTGACCGCGTAACTTCCGCGCAGGTCATAGGCCTATAAGTTACCTTGTAGGTTACATAAAGTCTGAGCCAGCAGAATGGTGGGCTACTTTGGTTTTAAGGACAGTGTACAAACAAAAGTGCGAACGGATTGCGTATGCCGAACTGATTAACATAGAATGGCCCATACATCTCTCAGAGTTTCGGTCAGGGATGACGTGAACAAAAGACTCAGAACTTTATAGCATTGGAGATGTACTCTACACAAAGCGTGAAAATCCTCTTGGATTTGGCTTTAATAAATGAACTTGAACATTTTTTGAGCAGACTAATCCGTGGTTGTCATATAAAAAAATCTAAGACCCTGAATTTGTTAATAGCCTATATTAAATTAATAAAGGACTTTGATGGCATATTTGTGTAGGCTTGTTCGAACTTGAGCAGTTGAGCGAGTCTCTTCGCATCTTGCGATTTGTCGTAACTCAACAAAGGTATATCCTACAGAGGCTACTGAAGAGGTTATTTGGATACATTCATTGTTTATATGCGAATAATCTTTTTGAAATAAAAGAAAAAAAATACTACTAAGCATCAGGAAGAAGTTCCTTAAAACCTGAGTAAGCACTGTGATGCAATTCAAGGACAGCACAACAACTGAAGACAATAGCTCAGCAGGTGAAATAAACAGCCGTATTCCGCAAGCGGAAGAGTCCTTCAATAAAAAACCTAATATTCTGGAATTTGTCAGCAGAAGACTAACCATCAGGAAGCACTTCTTTAAAACCTGCGCATTGAGTGTTTGTTTATACGGATATGAAACCTGGAATATATTGTAGTAGATAAGGAATTGAAAAGGCTTGAAGAATTTGAAATGTGGCGTTATAAAAAGGATGCTTCGGATCAGGGACCTCGTGACAAATTAATGCTATTGGAGAAAAGAAACAGCTGCTACCTCATATAAAAAGTAGAAGAGCGAAATGGGTAGGACGTTTATTAAGACATGAAAATCTGTACACACCATCATTGAAGGTACAGTGGAAGGAACCGATAGAAGAAGAAGACCGAAGTAGGAATTCATGGATCAACAGCTGAAGGAAGACGCAGGAGCTGAAGAGGGAGGCGCAGGACCAAGAGAGATGGAGAATGATATATGTGCAGGGAGTTGCTTAATTAATTAGTTAATTAAATAAAAAATAAGAAGTATTAAATTTCGGGCTGCCAATCTCCTACGGGACGCACACACTTAAACAGTTGTCTCAGTTTTTACTTTCCCGCGCTTTTCACCAATATTGTGGACACATTTACTCGCTAGGACATTTACAAGGACATGGTGGGAACCCCCTTAATGGACAGCCCTGGCATGGCATTTTAAGAGTCCCTAGTGTCTTTGAGCGTACCATTGTTTATACGTACAGCGTGGGACGTTCCACTGGGCCCATAATCATTTGAAATGTCGCAAGTGTCCAGTTATGTCAGTCGCGAAGTTTATCACTTCGTTATAATGTTCTTACGTTATCTTAATGCTTTCTACAATGTCTAACCGTGTAACAGACATTACCGGTAAAATGGACGCGAAGAGTGCGGGTGACGAATTGAGCCTCGAGTGTTACATCCAGTGCCGTCAGGTTATGAGGATGCGCCGCCATAAAAAGTTTGTTTGGCGCGCCAAATTTACTGTCAGATATTAATGAAGTGTTAGATAACTATCGTATATTGTGACGAAGATGAGTTATTAATAGTAATGATAATGAAAATAATGACTTAGCTTAGTCCACAAAATAAAAACAATTATATTATTATTCGACCCGTTTCGGCACCAGGCCATCGCCTGGACATCGCTGTGCCAGCGGTCCAAATGGCCACAGAACATGACTACCTCCAGAGCCACCCAAGGGCTGATCCAGAGGAAAATTTAGGGGGGGGGGTCACAAGTTGTATATGTAAGTTTAAAAGGTAATTTATTTGTTGAAAAATTGAGTTTTATTTAAAAAAAAAAAATTATTTATGTATTATCTTATGGTCATGACTCCCCCCTGTGGATCCACCATTGGAGCCACCTCCACAGAATCCCAATGCCCCTCTGCTTCCAAGGGGAAAGAAATGCCGATCACCTATTCAGCTGCACTGGCATTGAGATAGAAAACCGAACTACGACACAGGAGGGATTGGCCCAGCTCTACTATGCGGCACGGTGTCAAATGGTCAACCAATCAAGGACGGGCGTTAGCTGAAGAAGAAGAAGAAGAAGAAGAAGAAGAAGAAGAAGGCACTACGCCATCTCCAAGTGTAATAGAAGTGAAAAAAATATCCTTGGCAAGAACGAATGACCCATTTCTTCTATATAAAACTCTATCCCCAGAACCATTGGATGTCATTGAAAATCAATCAGCCTAAGAGGATGTGAAAACTGGAGTCACCGACAACACCGGTAGAAAGCAGCAATAATCCAATAACTGTCACACACGTGCTGTCTACCAATGTCGCACGTGCATTGCAGCCACGCAAACTAATCCCTCCAAGGTCCATCTAGACGTGCCTGTATTGCCAATAGAAGCAAAGGGGCACAGGTACCTCATGGCTTGTCTTCTTCTTCTGGTTCTAAGGCCCTTGATGGGCTGATGTTCAACAGCACTCCTCCAGTCATCTTGGTTATAACACCATCTACGGACTCCAACTCGCGGAGGTTCTTTCTTCCAGCGGTTTCGTAGACGTCCCTGCAGTCATGCTTGCTTTGTGAATTTTGCTCGGCTTTCTGTCCTCTGACATTCTTGTAACGTTTCCCAGCCATCTCTTAGACGCTGGGCTTTTATAACACGTATACTGTCTCCATTGAGTACCATATCTATTGCGTCTATTTCTAAGTTGTTTCCACTCTCAAGTTATCGTACAGGAGACCATAGATTTTCTTTAGTATCTTTCTTTCTAATCATCGCCGCTTTGTTGGTGTCGTTGGCGGTAACTTTCCAGGTTTGTGAGCTGTATGTTGCAATCGGTCTTGTAAGGTTTTGCTGATCATTAACTTCAGCTGTAATTTTAACCATTGACCAGTGGTGATAATAAGGGTATATAAAACCCTTATCAGACTTATTGTGACATATGGCGAACACCTGGAATCTTACTGTCAATGACGCAAACAAACTATGAGTATTGGAAAGAAAGATAACAAGGAAGATCCTATGGACCCAACGCCGAAATAAAAGCACTACTCAACGGAGAAGACATAGGCCGGTTCATAAAAGCGCAACGCATTAGATGGCTGGGACACGTCGTAGAATGTCAGACTACCGCATACCGAAAAAGATGTACATTGTACAAAGCATGTCAGGAAGACGACTGGCCGGGCGTCCTCGAAAACGCTGGAAGGATGAGTTGCAAACTTACTTTCGCGAGTTAGGAGTCCGTAGATGGTGGAGCGTTGTAACAAACTCGAGATGACTGGAGGAGTGTTGTCGAGCTGGCCAAAGCTCGTCAAAGACCAGAAGAAGAAGAGGATAGTGGTGGTAAGTGGTTTTTTTAATGGACCTCATATAGTCAACTTATATAGAGAACAGACTTATAGAGTCAATGATCCCACGTCTAGGCGAACTTTAACAGTGTGGTGGCGCAATAAAATCGGCGAAAACCCATTTCCCAGGCCTTCCATTCATGCTCCCTTGGCCCAGAGAATGACAATATCCAGTTCCTAAGTACGTTTAGATTGCCATCACTGGAATCCGTGTTTCCTTCTCTAAGGACACAGTAGTTAGGCCTAATGTGTGACTGCGAAACAATAGGCTCTGCGGTAGAGACCTATTCGTGGACCTGGAGGCTGTAGTTGTTTAATTATGTTTCAAATAGCTTATAACCTCGTCGAGATTGGTGAGACATGGAGGTCAGAACATCGTGGTAAAATAAACTAAACCAGGGACAACTCAACTGGGAAATCCACCATCAAAATTTTAGTTAATCCATGATCTAGGTACATTTAAGGCTATATTAACATATCATTCTTCAACAAGCAGGTCAGCAGGTTTTGAAAAACAACAACTCCAGCCGTGCTATAGAAACTTCACAGGACGCAGTTGCAATTAGCAGCACAACCGAACTGCTTAGAGTTACACATAAGGAAGATGGGTCATTCGCTCCCAGCAAAAAGGTTGGAGCAAACTGGGACATAGTCATAAAATACGTGGCAGGTGGCTGAGGAGACACCTGAAACTTGAATATTTTTGGCGGGAAGCCAGTGTCCGATCTCTCATGCACAGAAGTCTAGGCCTACCAATTTTTAAGATTTTTTAAAAAAACAATCCAATAGGGCTGAGAGAACCCACCACCAAGGGGAAATTCACCGTTAAGGGTGATTCCCACCACCTCTTTTAATCTTCTGCCAGTGAAATAAGCAACTCAATGGACCCAAAGAAATTTAGACTAGCACTGGCAGAAAAATTTAAGAAGGAAAGAATACAACACCAAAGACAATGGACAAGCAATGATCTGAAGTTGGAGATTCTAAATAAGCGCGCGGCGTTTCTGAGTTTCAACAACAGTAAAAACCACAAACCACAAACCACAAACCACAAACCACAGAGGCAGGCCGAGAAAGGAGCACATGGAGGACGTAATGGCGGACATGGAGTGCGGGACCTACTGGGAAATGAAAAGGATCGCGGAAGACAGGGAGGAGTGGAGAAGAAGAGTCAAGTTGCTGCAAACCAATCGATAGATTGTAACCCCAGAAGAAGAAAAACTGGATTCTGAGACACGAAGGGCTCCTCAAGAACATCATTGAGGGTATGGTTGAAGGCACCAACTCAAGAGGACGACAAGAGTACCTTGAGGATGTCATGAAGGACCTAGGGTGCGACACCTATAAAGGACTGAAAAGGACCGCACAAAACAGAGAAGAGTGGAAGAGAAGTATACATCAAACCAATCCCTAGATTGAAACTCAAGAAGGAGTAAAAATTACATCGGCAGTATACACTTCCGGATAAATATATTACTATGCATTCTGATTCGCTCATATGGTAAATAAAGACAATTGTCTTTCTTTCTAACATATAATCGGTAAACAGCAGACTGCCGATAACAGGGCGTAAAGTTTTAGAATGATGGCGGGGGCAAAACTAAATAGACTCTATGACGTCATCAGGCAGGATAAGGAAAAATTGAAAATATAAGAGCAAAACAGTATGGGTTTTACGCATTTTAATAATAGTAAAGCATAGCTGTAGATTTTACCAAGCTAAATAAGTAATGCCTATATTCATATTGCTGCAAAGGGGACCATGAAGCATGAACCACTTCTTACAATGCTCGAGGCTGGGGGGGGGGGGGCTTTGCCCCAAGAGGAGCTGGGGGGGGGGGGCAAGTTGGACCGTGCCCCCCCCCCCCCAACTTTGCGCCCTTGGCCGATAAGACCAAGCATACCTGTACCGGCAAGAACCATTACAAAGAATTTGGGAGAACCACTCTCTAATACATCTCTCCAAAATTTCAATTGACCCACCACTTCGTTGGTACCTACAGCACTTTCAGCAGGTGTCAATGGTGTCATGTGAGAAAATCCCCGACATCCTGCTTTGTACCCTGTTACAAGTCATAATCAAGAAAGTATAACGCTAAATTACACACAACTCTAAAAAGTGCAGAGTCATAGGTTTTAGACTATAGAAGCAGAAACCTTTTACTTCTATTGAATTTCTTTTCCCATTGTCCAGCCCTTGGGGTTTCTCAGGTTCAATAGTTCCATGATCTTTGACGCCTTCCTCGTCCTGCACTCAACTGAAGAATATACTAGCTATATATGTATGCTTACTGTTTAGCATGCGACCTTACTATATTTTCATGTATTGTTTAATTATTAAAGGTGCAATATGAAGTCATCGAAGGTTCGGAACCTTGCAATCAGGGCCAGGTTGCGGTGCTACGAGAAGGTGATGTTTTTAGGTTTTACATCGTACTACCAGTGCCGGATTAATTCCTGTGGGGGCCGTAGGCACAAGATAACTTATGCGGGGGCCAACTATGTCTACCATCATTGCAGCAAAAAAAAATAATAATAATAATAATAATAATTTCCCGTCAATAAACTTTGTTTGGAAATTGTTTTCAACTAATTTTTTTTTTCATTAAAAAAAATTCTCGTTTGTGGCAGCCGGAATTTTAGGCATTTATGTGAGGGACGTGGGCCTGTGTCCCAAGTACCCACGGGGAAATCGGGCACTGGGTACTACCATTGTTGTTGACATTGGAAACGAAGAATGCTTACCCAAATTTTCCAACAGTGTATAGGCTACACTTTAATTGTTTTCCATAGTTCCCTTTTCAAAAATACAATTAAATACAACCTACAGGGTTCCTATATATACGGTCAATTTACGATTTCTAGCTTGGATTTATCGTATAGGCCAAAGAGTGACTGCTTTCAAATCAAAATAATATTTTTACTATTCGGTTTTGTAATTTTTCCAAAAATCCCAGAATACGCGAAATTTTTTCTCCTCTGGTTTTTATGAAAGAAATAAGGTACCAAAAATGTGATATTTCCTACTATGATGCATGGTCATAGTCTCCCACAACTTATCTGAGCCAAACCTTTATAATAACTTGCTTTGTTAATTAATTAAAGAATAAAAAGTCAATAAAAACAACAAATTTTGCGATGCTAATTTTCTATGTAGCTATGGTTGCCAGGTGAGCGGTTTTCACCGGACAGTAGGTATTTCGTACCTCTACCCGGTGAAAAAAGAAATGCTTGACAATGCTTTGTACTGTTTTTTCGCTCGAGTGTACAAAAATTTGTTTTTCTGCAGAATAGAACGAAATAATTTTAAAAATTTTACAGTCACAGAAATAATAAATATCTACTGTCATTGTACATTTTTATTTAAGTTACGGTAGGCGACGGCTAACTTGCTAACCACTATGGTAGAAAGTATCTCAAAATCCACTAAATTTAAGATTTAATTTAATTTAATTAAGAATTTTTGATAAAATTACCTTCTTTTTTTAGAAAAAATTACACTAGATGTTTGGTTTTTATGTTTTGTAAATCTGGCAACCCTATATGTAGCATGTCCTCTCATGTGCCATCCAGGGCGTTTTTTTTTTTTCGTTCGATACCCTTTTACCTATAAATTAAGCCATTCAATGAAGAAAGGTAATAAATAAAGTTCATATACAGATTTTCCGCGCTGATGCTGATGTGCAGGCAACAGGTCAGCCGGTTCCACGATCTTTGCCCTATCCTCCTCTTCCTTCCTCTATCTGATGAAGGTCGACTTTTGAATTGTTCTCTGAGTAATGCGGCCTTGCCTGTAGTGCCAGATTAATAAGCTTTCCGTTGCAGGTTACCTCAGAGTTCTCATATATGTGATATTTATTTTATTTACATTATTAAAATCATCCTAGTTTGAACAATGTTTGCTTACAGTACAAATAGTGCTTTCAAGTACAATTCAGTAGGTACTATTCTCCTTATATTGTAATATTGTATTGTGTATTGTATTGATTCTGTAAGCCCGCGAACTGGGTAAAATAGGGTTTAGTGACGACTGATGACTTAGGGACTATTTAAATATAATAAACCGGTAGACTTTTGTCTCAACAGTGGAGACCCGGGACCACCCGCTTCGCATGCCCTCCGATTGCTCCGAAGCAATGTCATGAAATGTATAAAGTGTGTACACCAGATGCCTCAAAGCTGTTGCCCACAGCAAGCTTTATCTGAAAGCGCTAACAGTAAAAAGCAAGTTTTGTATTGCCAATGGTATAGCTTTGATATTTCAGCTAGGCTACCTATCGTATATAATAGATCTCTCGTTAGCTAGAAAAAAAGGCTTTCATTGGAACACAAAATAGACTTGTGTATTACATTATTCGATTCACGAAAGCTGCACATTAATAACAATAGCCTATTATCACAATTATACTAGTATATTCTACCTTCTGTAGTAACATTTGCCATTTAAAGAAGGTGAAAAAAATCTTACCTTGAAAATTGTAGACAGGTGTCCTAAATAAAAGAAGAAAATCTAAAAATGGAAAAACAATGAATCCTTTGTAAGCGCGTTTAAAAAACTCAAAATTTTCAATCACAGCACTCGATGTTGTTCGGAAAATGGCCCATGACCAAACACAACCGTCCGGATAACTTCCTTGCAAATAACTAACTGGAGTCTACTGGAGTCCAGGTGCTGGCGCACCTATACAGGCATCAGACCAGGTTTATACTCTCACTATCGAGAACTCCCAAGCATAAACCACTGAGAACAATCCTGGATTATAATTTTAATTAGTAGAAGCTGGAAAAACGTTAGAAAACTAGGTTGGTTGCTTTAAAATTTCGAGAAAAAATTAGCTCCGCAGTGGTTGAGATCAAGGCGGTTTTTATTATTTTTTGTCATGTCCAGAAAATGTAAAATGTACATTCCCTGTGTGTCTGTAATATGCGAGTTTTTTCACAATGAAACATTCCCTTTCATGTACGGTGACTCTAGCAGTGAATGCAGAATACATAACATTTATCTTAACAAAAACTGGTCAAGTGAAAACTGAAAAGGGTTAGGGATGAAGCTTTTTTGGGATTTGTAGTTTTTTTAAAATCTTTATTTTTATTTTTAAAAAGGTTAATCGCATACAAACAATTTAATGAATGTATCCGATTGACCTCTTCAGTCGCCTCTATAGGTTAGTACCCGTGTTGAGTTACGACACGTCTCCGATGGCATAGCTTATAGAGACTCGTACAAGTACAAGCACGCTACCTCCTTGTCATCGAAGTTGGTATCCTCCGTGTCTGGTATCGTTCTAAAAGATTGGAATGTAGAACGTTTAAAAAGCAGTCACATACGCCATGATACACATCTTAAGAGGACATGCAACGTAGAAAATGAGCACCCCAAAATTTGTTGTTTTTATTAACTATTTATTTTTTATTTAATTAACAAAGCAAGTCATTAAAAATTTGGCTCATGGAAGTTGTAGAAGACTGCTTCATGCATCATGTAATAGGAAATATTAAATTTTTGGTATCTTAGTTCTTTCATAAATACCAGAACGGACTAAAATTATGCGTATTCTGGGATTTTTGGAAGAACTACAAAACCGAAAAGTAAAAATACTCGATTATATGATGCACGAAGTAGTCTTCTACAACTTGCGTGAGCCAAATCTTTAGTGACTTGCTTTGTTAATTAAATAAAAAATCAAAAGTCCATAAAAACAACAAATTTTGGGGTGCTCATTTGAATTGTGCGCCTGTAATAGTACAATGTAAACAAAATCGGTACCTCGGATATATTGTAAACAGTAAACTGTAGGAAGTGAGTCAGGAAATTTGGAGCCGCATTGAGCAAGCTCGGAATGTCTTCATCAAAATGCAGTAAGTATTATTCTTCGGGGTCGGAATCTGTTGTTGGACCTTCGATTTAGAATAGTGAAATGTTATGTATATATACTCATAGGGATACCCCCTGTGGGTGTGAAAATTGATTTTCACTGGTAATACCGATCGTAGAGCCATGATCATAAATTAATGTCATGAAATAGAAGAAATTTTCTTCTACATTTTGATATACATTTTGCGGCGGTGAGTAGCAGTCCATAACATAGTTCTTGAACTTAATTTGTAAAAAAAAAGCGGAATTTGAGAATGGTAAAGAGGAGGAGTTCCAAAACTGTGGCCTACTGTTGTTAGTGACGGCCACATTTTATGCATCAAAATGTAGAGGGACATTTTTTCTACTTTCTGAAATCGAATAACTACGATCGACCGATATTATTTCCTTTATTACTGAATTTAATTCAAGAAAATGACTTAAAATGACTTAAAATGACTTATTGTCTCTTATGGATTCGACTCGCTTCATACAAGTTAGAGTTCTTAACTATAACCAATCATGATGAAGCAGTAGAATCCGGGATGATAGGCCACTGTGGTTCTGAAAGCGTACTTACAAACGTTTCGTCAACATCTGCGGTCGACATCTTCAGTGCAGCAGTTGCTGCTGAGCCTCCGAGATGCCATCTTAGAAGTCTACGCAGTTCCACTTAAGATATCTACCGCAGATGTTGACGAAACGTTTGGAAGTACGCTTTCAGAACGACCACGGCCTATCATCCCCGATTCTAGTGCTTCACCACGTAAGGGCCGTGAAAGCCTTTGTGATTTTATTAACCAATCAACTATATGTATGTAGCCTATGTCGATCGGATGTATTGAAAAATCTGAAACGTTAGGCTTTTTTTGGTTAAGTCATGCTTTCACCTGTTTCATTGCGTCCATGATAAGCTTGTCTTAGCTTGTCCATTATCGCTTGCATCCGGTGTAGGTTGACATCGACAACGTATACTAGTTTGCCAATGGCCAAAAATTCATACGGAAACGATACAAATAATGCCCGAAATCCATGGGGATGGGACATTGGACAAGGGACCTAAGTAGGCCTGAGTCCATAAAAAGTCCTTCAAAAATTACTAGGCCTACTACTAGGCTATGCAAAAAATATGGGTAGTGACGGGGGTGTTTTTATAGGGGATATGGGCGTATTTCCCGTAATGTAATTGTTAATAAATGGATTGAATGGATTGTTAATTAAGGAATTGTTGTATATTTGGAGTGTTGAGTTGCTGTGCTCGTGAATGACCCTAGATGTCAATTTATAACTGCTGGCCTACAACTGAAGTCTGCGAATCGCCACGAATGGTCTAAGGCATGTGTTTTCAACTAACTTGGCCTATATCCTGTTTTAGGAGAGTTGTTTAAGTCCACTGGTTCATAGCGCGACGAGGTACATGGCCTACCTGCTGCATAATACCATCATACGTAAGACACATGGAACTTCAGACAACTTCCTCACTTAAACCGGTGCAGTGAGGCAAACATCCAAGTTTTTAATTCAGTATAATATAGCAATTAAATCCTCAACTTATAATAACTATAACTCAGAAGAATTCACATAAACACCCTTGCATAGGGAATGGGGAATTAAATCCAAATTATATGCCCCTCCAATGATGAGCGCCCTTCTCACTAAAGTACTAGTACCGTAAAAACTTAATGGGGGATTGTTTGAATTTTGGCGACAACATACAGTATATCCATACATACTTATAAGGGAAATGCGGGGTCGGCGCTTGTACGAATGTGTTCTAGTGAAGGTACTTCAATAGTGCAATAATATATTTTCATTTATAAGGGAAGAAGAAACCAAGAAAGCCCGAAGCGGGGTCGGTGCTTTAATGAAATATCTCTAATCCTGACTGGCCAGAGCCAAAAAGTTTTTTTTTTTTTAAATAGGCTATTTATGATTTCAGTTTTATAATTTTAATAATTCATATTGTGATGAATATTAAATTAATTATTTATACAATATAAAAATGTACAGGTAGAATTTTGGAATATAATAAGAATTTTAATTAATCTCAGGGAGAAAACATTGAAAACTCACCAAAATTATTAGTCTATCAATTTGAATTTCCCGCGCATTTTGTACTCATTTGTTTAAAACAATTAAATAAACCCCGGTATTATGTTAATCCCATATCCCCATAATAGGGCTGTAGAACTCTAAAGAACTCTACAGTAGACGTGACATAAATCTCACAACATACGATATGTTAAGGCCTCAAGGCTGCACTCTTTTCTCTTAAGAGGACATGCTACGTAAAAAATGAGCACACCAAAATTTGTTATTTTAATGATTTTTTTTTTTAAATTAACAAAGCAAGTCATTAAAGATTTTGGCTCATATAAGTTGTAGGAGACACCTTCATGCATCATATAATAGGAAATATTAAATTTTTGGTACGGTACCTTAGTTCTTTCATAAATACCAGACAGGACTAAAATTTCGCATATTCTGGGATTTTTGGAAGAACTACCTACCTAACCGAAAAGTAAAAATACCTGATTATATGATGCACAAATTAGTCTTCTACAACTTAGATGAGTCACATTTTTAATAACTTGCTGAGTTAATTAAACAAAAAATGAAAAGTATTTAATTTTGTGGTGCCAATTATCTACGTAGCATATCCTCTTAAGCTGTATATGAAGTGAAATTAATAGAAAATCAAGTTACTCCTATTGCTTTCATTGTGAAACTTGACATTCGATATTGAATCAATAATTTGTTGGCAACAATAACCGCGCTCTATGTACCTATTAGTATTCGTCGTGTGTTCAAGTCAATATTGTAGAAATGGCTGAGGCAAACTCTGCAGTGGCCCATGTCCAAATACAGTAAACGTTTAGGAGTGAAATGATTGGCTAATTTATTGTGACTATTGACACTCCCAGAAGTAGCCTATAAATGGCATTCCAAAGTTTCGTCACCATAAGCTACATTAGTTAAAATAAGGTTATGCATAATCCGAGCCCCAATACATTGCAATGACACAAAAAAACTGCGCATTGGAAGAAAGATAATAAGGAGGAAGATGGAAAGTGGCGTATAAGAAACAACGCCGAAATGGACGCAATACTCAACAGGGAAGACATCGTGCAGTTCATAAAAACGCAACGCATAAGATGACTGGGACACTTCGTAAGAATGTCAGACGACCCCATGCCGAAACGAAAAAGATGCACAAAGCAAGCAGGACAGGAAGACTACTGGCCGGACGTTCTCGAAAACGCTGGAAGGATGAGTCGGAAACTGACCTTCATGAGTTGGGGGTCCGTAGATGGTGGAGCGCTGTAAGAAACCGATATGACTGGAGAAGTGTTGTCAAGCAGGCCAAAGCTCATCGGGGGTGTAGAGCCCAAAGAAGAAAAATAAGAAGAAGAGTGCATTGCAAAACACACCGTTATTATTGTATAGTATTATTGGCCTGGACATTCTGTACTATGTAATTGTCAATCAATTTTGGACAACCCATGAAATCAGTGGCGTAGATGGAATTTTTTTTTTTTTGGGGGGGGGGTCCAGTTTTCATATAGTTTGCCCGCTTACGATAGGTTTTCGAATGGGGTGGTGCTTCATTTCAATTTGCTATTTTTTTTGGCTACGCCACTGCATGAAATGAAATCATAACAAATAGGCCTGTGACGTGATCTGTAATGGCTCCATGCATTAGCAGGCACGTTGGATTTCTATATTAATGATGCATTCCTGCAAAACAATCGTTATGCTATTGTGCACACTGCATTTTCGTGAGGGGTTAGTGTTACAAATTAATTATTTACCTTCATATACCCTTAATGTACAGTATTATATTGAGTATACACATAATATACGTATACCTACCTATTAGTACTGTATCCTTTTCGGATGGTCTTATTCCTTATTTCCTTACTTCTTACTTTAACCCCTCAGCCAACACCCGGCTAAGCCCCCCCTCACGGCCCCCCATTTTCCAGTGGCCAGTGAGATTTTTTAATTTTTGCTCATTTAGGCCCGATACACACGTAGGTACTGCACTATTCGAACGCCGGCAATTCGCTGAGAAATTTGAAATGGAAGCAAATGGGTTGGTGATTGGCTGGTGGAAAACATGGGTTCTGTTACTTTCGGAACATAATTCATAAGCTTTTTGATTGCTTGCGTGTTGAGGGGAAACTGTGCACCTGCGCCACGTGCTACAAAAATTTGCTCAAGCCTCAAATAGACTTTTTTTTAATATTTCAAAGCAGGGATGAAAAAATATAAACATTGCTATTCAAATTTGTTTTGTTAACCTTTTCAACACAATATTGAATGAGTTAATACTAAATGGCATAGTGGGCTAGATGAAGACTCGAGAATGTAAAGAGCTTCATCTACCTTGGTGCAGAAGTAAACAATCAAAACAAAACTAGCGCAGAGATAGACAGAAGAATAACAGCAGCCAATAGAGCATATTTTGCCAACCTAAAATTGCTCAAGTCAAGACTTATCTCTAGAGCCACAAAACTACGAATATACAAAACCCTTATAAGACCAGTTGCAACATACGGATCGGAAACCTGGAATCTCACTGTAAACGATGCCAACAAACTACGTGTACTCGAAAGAAAGATAATAAGGAGGATATATGGACCCCTTTACGAGTACGGAGAATGGCGTATAAGACACAACGCTGAAATCGACGCCGCTCTCAACGGAGAAGACATAGTAAGGTTCATTAAAGCACAACGATTAAGGTGGCTGGGACACGTTGTAAGGATGTCTGAAGAACGCATGCCACGAAAAATGTACAAAGCAAGCATGACGGGAAGACGACTGCCAGGACGGCCAAGAAACCGCTGGAAGGACGAGTTAGAGAATGACCTTCGCGAGTTGGGAGTCTCCAGATGGTGGAGCGTTGTGCAAAACCGAGAAGAATGGAGGAGTGTTGTTGAGCAGGCCAAAGCCCACCAAGGGCTGTAGAGCCGGAAGAAGAAGAAGAAGATAGTGGGCTAGATAAAAAAATTTAAATTAAAACTCCTCGAATTTAATGACTTTGCGCCAAAACAAATCTTGTTCCGTCGTCTGCTACCAGCTGGTTAGTTCCACGAAAACTTTTGTAAACAAATTTTGATATAAACAATGTTTATTTTTAAACTTGAATAAAATTTTATGAATCTGATAACTTTGTAATAAAATAATACCATTTAAATAGTATGAGACCTATATTTACTTTCCGGTGGCTTCGAAGAACAGTCAGAAGAAATATGAATCCTATTCCCCAGGATAAAGCCGCTGATTGGAGTATAAGACTGTCTAGACTCTATGCGTTTTTCGCTTTGAATACGGCAGGTAAGATATATTATATTTATTAATTTTCCTATTAGTTGTTTAACTGCTTAAATCACAATTCAAGTGTTTTCAAGCTTTCTTATGTTAATAAGTCATGATGGTCCCTATTTGCACATTAGATATACCTGTACTTAACCGATGGCACACTGTTCTGCTTTGGGCCTTCTGTTTCGCATTTCTTTATGAACTTAATTCATAATGGGTACTTGATTAAGGTAATTGTAGCTGACAAGTGAAGACTTTGGTTCAAATTGTCATATTCATATTTTCCGAACGTTGTTTGATCCCATCGCGTAATTTCCAGTATGGACCATTACTTACGGACTCAAGGTTATATAGATATAGATAGTGCTTAGAAAAGTGATTCTTTTTTTGTTTCAGGTCTAATTATTTATGCCACCTACCGTGATGATCTAGACATGTGGGGTAAGGCAAGTAATAAAATGTCTGTAGTAGATACGTATAAGAGATTGTCTAAAGGACAAGAAATAGAGGTTGTTCAAGTGCGTGGACTCCAAGTTACTAATCAGTACACGATCCCTCCAGAGAAATCAGCAGAAGAGTCTGCATAATTAGTGTTGTAAATTAAATTTGATAAGGTAGCCATATTGTTTGAACCATTTTACTCGTCATAAGTCTTGTATTGGCCATTTTAAAAATACAATGGTATTCTCGGCGTCGTTACAACTCTATTACGTCAAACAGAAACATATAATACGGTACATAAGATATAAACTCAACTGTTGTAGTTGTGGTCAAAAAATTCAGGCACGGAGTAAGGGCGGTTCACACCAAGAAGCCTAATCACGCCCTTCCTAAATTGGGATGGTGTTAAAGTTGGAAGCCTTAGGAGGCTGGGTAGGTGGTTATACAACCTCGCACCTAAGTGGTGGGGTGAATTTCCCATGGCGGCTGTACGGTATTGCTCCTGGTGCAAGTCACCCCCACTCCGTGTCTGATGGTACTGAGTTTCTGCATTAAAAGCATATTTGTGCAAGTGCCTACGGGTCTCGAGTATAAACACTGATGCCAGAGGGAGGATATCGAGTTTCTCGAATAAGGGTCGACAAGACACTCGTTGATCCCATGTCCCAATCAGCCACACCCACGTCCTAATGTATTGAAGTCAGAGACATTACTTTCGCAATTTGTTGAATAAAACCAAGAAGAAGTTACTATTTAATTTCTGGGGTTAAAGAGGCAAACTTGGTCAGACAGTTTCTGTTAAAAATTTGCAATTTTTACTAAACCAGTGAATGTAGTATTGTTCTTCTGGCAAATATTACATTGCAAATAAATGACAAGATTCTTTACAGAACCTAGCAAATTCTTATATCGTTATATTTTCAGAACCAAAAAAAATCGTGCATGTACTAGTAGTAATTCAGTCATTCTGCACAGAATAACATAATTTTATTTATTGCAAGCGGAGCTTGGGGCCGCTTCGCTTACTCCGCCCCTCTTGCACCTGCCACGGGTGGCATTAACGTGGTTCCATTGAGCGGTACGCAGCGCGCCCCTTGTCTTGACTTGTAATGAATGGTCCCTTTTCATTGTTAGTTTTATAAAGATAGAAGATTGGATGATTATGAGTAACACTACTCGAGTAAAAACCATGAAGTCAGAGATTTCAAAATATCTTGTACTATAAGAAAGGCCGCATCAATTGCTGAAATTAATTATTAATTCCTCCTTTCACAACCACCAAGGTATTATAGTGATCAAATGATTAAAAATGTTTTCATCGTAGTAAATTTACATTTTTGAAAAACCAGAAAGATTTCTTTAAAAAATCTTGCAGTGCACAATGCAGATTGTATCAACGCTAGAATAGCAGTAAATCGGGCGGACACGTAGTCTGAATTTTTTATATGACCATTGCAGTAACTTATTGGCAGTTATTATTTATATATTAGGAATTAATTAATTTTTTGTTTACAGAAGTTTTTAAGCTAATATCGTCAAAAGCACTCAGTCATCATACGTTATGTACAAATATATATATGTATGTACAAAATATGATAAAATATGAGACTTCTCCCTTAAATGCTCATTATTAGGATAAAATCAATTAGAAATGAAATAAAAAAGTAGCATACATATAATGTGATGAAATAAAATATTTATTGCCTAAATGTGTCCTAATGTAACTCCCATGAGCTCATCATAACCTATGAAACGTATGCGCCAAATTTTTGAAATTTGGTTGTATTTGTTTTCTTCGTACACTTATTATTTTTAATAAAACCCAATAATAGTAGGAGATCCGAAGTAAGATCGACCTTCAACGATCTGTTTAATGGATGAAAACTGTTTTATAAACAATCTATTAAAATTTTTGTACTTAACATATTCCATGACGCCATTTTAGTTTGTTATTGTTTGCAGCGCGTGATTTTACTCTATGGCCATTGATCAATTTTAACAATGGCATAGAGTAAAATTGAAATGTCCTTCAATTTCATATTTCTCATTGACGATTGACGTATGTGGGAACCCCGCCTAAGTTAAAGTTCAAACAGCAAGAGACACAAAGTAGTAATGGTACTAGAAAATACATTCAGCTGATGGAGTCATAAACTAAAACATGTTCAATTTGCTAGTGGCGTATCGTACATAAAGTTCTACATAGGACAGACGCTCCCGACTAGGAGATGTTTTAAATTTCTGATGTCACCTTCAACCAATCATAGGACGTCTTGCAGCTACATTATGTTTGGATGCGGATGCTCTGATTGGTTGAAGTAGACGTGGCACAAGAAAAACTCCTTGGCGTGAGTGAATCTCTTCCATATGTCGCTACTTCGGAAGAAAAAAGACACAACTCAAAAATTATCAATTTCGACATACGTAATGCTAAAATATTTTTTTTTTAAATCTGTATTTTTCTAGAAAAACGGCGTTAATGTGGTGTGTATATTTTTCCGCGCGATGACAGTTGTATTTGGCGAGAACTGTCAGGTAATTCACTATAAAAAAAGTCCATTTCAATTTCTGTAAATTGATAGATTTAGAGTTTCTTTCGAAGTTGCGAGGTGAAAATCTGGGCGTACACACATAACGTGTCCGTAACGTCACATACAGTACATTTACTCTTAGCAACGGACTTACTACTCTGACACTCACACCGTCTTCCCCATCTTTGCACCCGGGTGATAGGTTACATGAGTGGGAAAAGATACATCTTTGGGAAGAGGGTTCGAATTCGGTTGCAAACAAGGAATGGCCATGTATTTTCGACAAAATGTATTAATTCCTTGTCTCAGTACTGCATTAATATGACATAAAAAATTCAGGCTTTCTCAAGAATCAGTCTATTTACCCGACTGATTTACTACTTTTCTACAAAATCTGAATAGTGCACATTCAAAGTAATAGCACTTCAGGTGAGAAAATGCAAATTTCCTGCGAAAGCTTGTTTTTATGACTTTTCAATGTGACCAATTTTATCTCTTTGCGGCCGTGGAACGAGGAATTAATTTCTTCAAAAATACACTGCTTTTCTTTGTTTATAAAATATATTTTGAAAATCCCTTAACAAAGTCTTTTTACAAACTCTTGGTGAAATGTGTTTCACCCTTTCTGATTAGAGAATTTTAATCCGATATTCTTATGAGTAGCATTAGCATACTAATGTGACGTCACGGACGGAATAGCCTCGTACTCATTTAAAATACTTAACATGTCTGCAATACATAGTAGTGAATTTTAGAAGAGAAGAAACCAATGGCTCTTAAAATTATTGGCCTGGCCCGGAAAGGGATTTATCCATGAACTTCTTTTTGGCAAAGCAGAGCCACCACTTGGATGGTCTACCGTCTTCAGTGCTGAAGACTTTATCACAGACGCGAACTCCGGTTTCCTGTCGCAATTGTTGAAAGTACTGACGCAAAAGATCTGAAACATTAAAATATACGTTGACTACTTTTTGACACATGGCGAACGGCGCTGAAAGTTGAATAGGGCTTACTAAAATACATTATTATCACAATAAGCGCCACCTACAGCTACTTTCTGAATAAGGCGGATGAGCCGTGGTCGATCTGAAATCGTGCTTCCAAACGTTTCGTCAACATCTGCGATCGACAACTTCAGTGGTACTACGCAGACTTCGAAGATTGTCTCGGAGGCTAAGGGCTCGCTTCGAAAAGTTTTTGTGAGGAATAGTAGCACACTGCTATGCATTGGGACATGGGCGGTGTCCAACTGCACGCCTGAATTCAGAATTACCCCAGTGATACAAGTCTCTTTGAGTACTTAGTACTGGGGTAGCCTTTGAAAACTGCACAAGAAAAACTGTAATATACTATAGTATTTACTTACTTACTTTTACTTAATTCTTTACCGTGGTTATTGTTAGGTGGCACCCCCACGTTCCATTATACAGTGATGCGCTACTATTCCTTACAAAAACACCGGGGCCGGGCCTTAGTAGACACCGTGACGGTACATCAGCCCGGGTTCTATTCGTCCATTATTTCAAGTTTATTCATACGATTTTGCTATGCATCACGCTCAGCAAGGTCAATTTGACAAGTTGGTGTTCTACCTGCTTCTGTCGCATCTTTTGGCTTAGCGTAGACCGAGTTCAATGGAAATCCAGCTTCACCCGGAATGTCGAACTTGGAGATAGCCAGCGTGTACATTTCACTTATACCCTGGTTCTTGTTGGAGCATTTCTGCAGGCGCTTCAAACACTCAGTGATGTAAAGGGTGATGTAGATCAAGACGCGATCTGATTCACTCTACAAAATTATAAAATGCGACATTTAATAAAATGAAATTTTCCATTCATCAGAATCGTCCATTAATATTCTTAATGGAGAATTTTCCCACAGAAAAATGCTTGCTCTCAAACAATCCGACGGGTCTAGCCGTGCCACGCCAATTAAAAAGGTTGATTTCGTCGTGGTATTCTAATTAGAAAGTAGTCTGTTGGCAGTTCTATTAGCCTTCTATAAAGTTCATCAAACGAACGTTTTAAGTCAATAAATGGAACAAGTCACCTTCATATGATTTCCTATGATATCTGCGGGCCTAGTATGGCGATTATTTTTGCTTTCCAATTTATACGTAGTATAAGGAAAGCTTTGTGACGGTCCAAATTTTCGATTCCGAGATTTCAACGGAATTACACGTTTTGAGGTACCAGGAACCCAAAAAAGTGGTTTTTACGAAATGTCTGTCTGTTTATCGATTTCCGGGTAAACTACTCGGTCGATTATTATGAAATTCGGCATGTAGGGTCGCAAAAATCATACCTCTGGATAATTTTTTTTTTTTTTTTTTGGGCTAACTCAATTTGAGGGGGTTTATTCCCAAAAAATTCCAAAAAAAAACATTATTTCTCAAAAACGGCTCCAACGATTTCTTTTAAATTCACATATATTGTAGTCGTCATTAATGTTGACAAAATGCGGGGGGTCGCTTGCTCATTGATAGTTTGCTTCTGGGAGTTAAAAAAAAAAAATAATAATAACTAAATTTGAATGAAAAATGCCTGAAAAATAATTTTTCTGCGAAACCTTTCTATCCATGATTTCTACCTTCAGGCATGTTTTAGGTGTTAAATTGAGTAACGAAACCGGACGTTTCGTTGTACGGCAAACTATGGAAAAATGCTACGAGCATAATACGGACCTACACATGCTCTTTGTGGATTTTAGACAGGCTTTCGATTCTATTTGGAAAGACAGCCTATATAACACAATGATCCGACAAGGAATACCAAAAAAACTAGTTAATCTAGTAAAAATGACTATGGAAAACGCCAGAGCCAGTGTAATAATAGACGGACGATGTGGAGAAGAATTCCCACTCGGCAGAGGGGTACGACAAGGAGACGCCCTCTCAGCTACACTGTTCAACCTGGCACTGCAAGCAGCGTTACAGAATATAGTAGAGAGTGGGACAATTGTATACAAGTCACAAATGATCTGCGCATATGCGGATGACATAGTCATAATCACTAAAAATAAGAAGCAACTAGGAGAGATACTTGCTAGACTATGTGTAGAGGCGAGTAGAGCTGGACTAGAAATAAATGTCTCAAAAACTAAGTATCTAGTAATGTCAGCGTTAGAAAGGAGACGGAGAAGTGACAACCTGACTGTACAAGGAATGGCTTTCGAGAATGTAAAGAGCTTCATCTACCTTGGTGCAGAAGTAAACAACCAAAACAAAACTAGCGCAGAGATAGACAGAAGAATAACAGCAGCCAATAGAGCATATTTTGCCAACCTAAAATTGCTCAAGTCAAGACTTATCTCTAGAGCCACAAAACTACGAATATACAAAACCCTTATAAGACCAGTTGCAACATACGGATCGGAAACCTGGAATCTCACTGTAAACGATGCCAACAAACTACGTGTACTCGAAAGAAAGATAATAAGGAGGATATATGGACCCCTTTACGAGTACGGAGAATGGCGTATAAGACACAACGCTGAAATCGACGCCGCTCTCAACGGAGAAGACATAGTAAGGTTCATTAAAGCACAACGATTAAGGTGGCTGGGACACGTTGTAAGGATGTCTGAAGAACGCATGCCACGAAAAATGTACAAAGCAAGCATGACGGGAAGACGACTGCCAGGACGGCCAAGAAACCGCTGGAAGGACGAGTTAGAGAATGACCTTCGCGAGTTGGGAGTCTCCAGATGGTGGAGCGTTGTGCAAAACCGAGAAGAATGGAGGAGTGTTGTCGAGCAGGCCAAAGCCCACCAAGGGCTGTAGAGCCGGAAGAAGAAGAAAGAAGAACGAAACCGGACAGGTTACTTGCCCAAAAAACTATTTGGTTTTGTGCAAAAAAATGTTTTCTTGAAAAAATGATAGAAACTTCATGCTCAAATGCATTGCGTGCTCTGCCATTATTACTGTGTGGTAATGTGTTGGTCTGACCTATTTAGAGTTTACCTCACCTCCAGTGACGTTAGATGGACAACCCGAGATATCGCGAATTTAACCATAGGAAAATTATTTACCATGAAATTAATCTACTAATTTTGATAAATGGGGAAAGCATGTTCGAGTAAACTCGGACCGGTTCTTAATCTTAGCCTGGGATTAAAAATGGAAGCAAGGTAACTTTAAAATGGAAAGTGCTATTCAAAATTGTTTTGTTTACATTTTTAATCATAGAATAAGTTAATACTAAAGGCATAGTAGGCTCACTGAAGCCTTAGGCGCCCATTCCACCGACCGGCTAGGGCTAATTACAAAAACGGTGACGTGGTAGCAGACATTCAAGACTTAGGTGGCGTTTCTACCGACCTCGCATTGCAGAATGCAAATGACATTGACAGAAATTAGAATGAAATCTATTAAAATGTTTGTACTTAAAATATCCCATGACGCCATTTTTTTATTTTAGTTTGTTTGTGATTTTACTGTATGATCATTGATCAATTTTAACTATGGCATAGAGGAAAATAAACATTTCCGTCAATTCTGCAATGCGAAATCGATGGAAACCTAGCCTAAGTCTTGAATGTCTGCTACCATGTCACTGTTTTTGTAAATAGCCCTAGCCCTAGCCCAAGCAGAATGGGCGCCTTAGCAGAACTTAACCATGTTGATTATTTAACGCAGATTTCAGGAAATTTTAGGCACACAACAACAATGGCGCATGGTTGCCAACCTTTTTAAATTTCACTGCGCCATACCGATGCAAACACGGTTTTTTTAGTTGCTGCTAGTTTTCAATTCTTACCTTAATTTCATACGTTCTAAAGAATACGTTGGCTTTAAAAAAGTAAATTGCTTCATCGATAATGTCATAATCCTTGTTAGGTGGAGGGGCGGGCCCTCGAAATTGAGTTCTAAATGGTAGAATCGAAATATTGCCAACGGACTGTTTGATTTCCAAAAACTGGGAATGATAAGCCTGTAACATAAGCAAAATGTTGTTACTTTTAATTTTAAAGTCTTTAAAAGCAAAAAGTCTAAGTTAAGCTAGTTAAACCAATATAATACTCGCGGAGTGCGACAATGCAATACAGATATTACATCTGGCAGTCTGGCACTCCTATGCTGGGGTACGGTATTTATTGCTGACGATGGGGGGAAGGTCCCGGAAACCTGCAGCTTCCTAATGAAAAGTTGCGGAGTAAAGTCCTATTAAAATTTACATCAAACTAGTTCTTATCATTAGCCACAGAAGAGAGGTTAAAAAATTTACCTAACGCCACTAATCAATGATGCTAATTGCTAATAATTATTTCATGGAGGTAGATACAATAATCACTAACACCACACCCAGCTGACTAATCTGCAGTACCTCTAGTTACATTCAGCCAACTTGACCAGGGGTGTTATACTGCACTAAAATTAACTTACTGGCATTTTATTAACTGTGGGAAGCCTTGCTTAAAAAAATAAATTAGTTAATACAATCAATCTTATGTTTATTGATGTGTATCTTTTAATCTTTTAACATAAGACCATAAGTCATAAATTAATAAACTCACAGACCAATTAAGTACAAAATGTTTATAGATTATAAAATATAAATATCTTTTAACTTTTATTAAAATAGTTCACATACAATTCAATTATAATAATTTAATAATAATTTTTATAAATAGTTAATTTGCTTTATTTAGTATAAATCCGTGTTTATATAAGACGATTAAGGCAAAATGTGATGGGACTACTACTACCTGATGACACGTCTGACGGCGGTCACCCTTTCGAAATTCGATTATTCGAATCGAATCGAAATAAAATTAAAACAATATAAAGTATAAACAACTAAACAAGAATTTTTGCGTAAAAACTCAAAAGCCAAAGTTAATAGAGCCAGCTAAACTTTATTATTATTTGAATAATGAATGCTCCACCAACCTTTGAGTCGTTCCTTCTGTTTGAAGGAGAAAAAAAGTAAGTTGATGTATTCCACGCTTTTTAACTTAAAGACATGGAAGAATTTGCCGTTTCTTTGCCAAATGTTTCAGTACCGATTGTGCTTTATTATTTAGGAAATTCCCAAAAATGCCGCGAATTAATTACATTCGTAGTTCAGCAGATATTAATATCTACTTTTTAAATTACTGTGTGTCGGCTCATCTTTAGCGTTTGACTGTATGCAAGTGGTAATCATTTTGGCCTAGTCCATTAACTATTCCCTCACGCACAAAGTAAATGACAGCAATCCCTGTATATGAAGATGCAAATGTGACTAGGGAGAGGAAACCTTGGTTTATATAGGACTGGGAGCGGGGGGAGGAGGGGGTGGTAGGGGGCGTGGCTGGTTACCTATTCCTAACCTACTAGCTAGATCTATTAGAGGGGATGATTGTGTGAATGTTATGTCGTTTGTTAATTTTTCCCTATTGTGTAAAGCTCTTTTGATTTCAACATTTTCACAAAAATTTAAAGTGTAACTTTCTTTATTTTGTGTAGGGCTGTCCAATTGTGAGGATCGAATGTGTGATTTTCCGAGTTGAGGTGTTTCGCGAATGTGCTGTTGGTGTTGGTGTCTCCTATACCTGTTATATGTTCTAGTAGTAGTAGTAGTAGTAGTGTTTGGAGAAATAGCAAGAATGCTAATAAAAAACAACCACTTTCACTATTAAGTCATCCACTTATCGAGTAAACCACTTCGCACATCCTCTTGTAAATATTTTTTAAATTTCAACAAGGATGAAGCCAATTTGATATCCCTTCGAAGAGAATTATATTTGGATAGACCGTCTTGGAATATGCTCTTCCTTAAAAATTCCGACGTCTGCAGCACCAACACACCGTCGCCAACATTTCTAGTGGAATAAGTGTGAATTTCACCAAATGTAGTTATTCTTGAGCGTAGGTACTCGTGTAGTAACCCGTTCATAATTTTAAAAATGAAAACCATCGTATCAATAAAAACTTGTTCACTTACGGTATACATTGCAAGTTCTCGAAGCATCCAATCAACAGACGTCCGATACAATGGAACATTTAATATATTTCTAGGCCCCACATTAATTGCCACTTGAATATTTCTTATTGACTCAGAGGAGGCATAATTGAACAAAGTACTGCAATAGTTAACATGGGGTTTCACCAAGGCATCAAACACCATTTTTTTACTATTCCTATTCAACACAAAACGTAGTCGCTTAAGTAGAGACATCTTTTTCGTAATCATGAGTAAGACATTGTCAAAGTGATCTTTAAAATTCAGACGACAGTCAAGGGTTACACCCAGGTATTTGAATTTCTTTACCAACTCAATCCTCTCACCTTCAACAATAACACTAGAATTTAGCATCCCATCATCCTTTGACAGAAGCATAGCTTTGGTCTTCTTCACATTAAGACATAATTTGTTCGCTTTCATCCAATTGACAACATTCATGAGGTCATTATTCATATCAACCACCATGGCATCAAGATCATCTCCAACTACATAGTACATAGTATCATCCGCAAACTTATGGAACTTGACTTTACTTACAACTTGCCCAAGGTCATTAATATGAAGGACAAACAGCAACGGACCAAAACAAGTTCCTTGCCCAACACCTAGTTCCACGCCGATTTCCGACGATAAGACCCCGTTTACTTTTACCCTTTGCTTCCGATTACTTAAATAGTTGTTCAACCAGACACGTTCTCTAAGACCCAACTTCCACAGCTTCCCAAGCAAAAGTTTCCTATCGATGGTTTCGAATGCCCGTTTCAGATCCAGAAATACAGCCAATACTTTCTTCCCATTGCCAACCGCCTGCCTCCAGTCTTCAACAACTAGCTGGATGGCCGATTCAGTCGAATGTTTGGCACGAAATCCAGATTGATTAATAGATAGTAGATTGCGATTTTTAACATGGTCCAATATCTGTTCAATTGCCACTTTCTCCAATACCTTATCCATGGTAGGCATAACATTTATTGGCCTCAAGTCAGACATAAGGATGGACCCCACAACCTTCGGAATCGGAGTTATGACAGCTATCTTCAACTCATCGGGAACCACGCTATTACTCAAAGACGTATTAACTATCTTGGTGACTGGCTCACCAAGGATATCCCAACATTTCTTTATTACATCACATGAAGGCTGAATTTCACTTTTTCCATGCAAACCATTAACTATTTTATGCACTTGATCAGTCGTTGCTGGACGAAATTCCGATAGATAGGGCTCCCCACAATCGTCAATATTAATAGTAGGCGAAGGCCGGATGGACTCATTTATATTAACTACACTCTAAATAATAAACTCATTAAGTGCTTCAGCCATGTGTAAATCTCCATGAACCAAACTTCCATCCTCACGCCTGAGTTGTATGATAGGACGGTGCTGTTTAGTATCTAAGGCCAGTTGCAGAACATTTCACATTTTTTTACCATCCATACGATACTCACATAATTTTTTTTCAAAAAATTCGCGCTTTGACTTCCTTAAAAGGGCAACATATTTGTTCCTTTTCACTTTAAATAAAATCCATACTCTTTGCATTTCATCCTTTAACCTTGTCTCTCCTTTGAGAACCCTAGACTGAAGTTTCTTAAAATGTATAAAATGATCAACCTTCTCGTTCCTGGCTCTTTTGACATCCTTCGTAAAAAAATGAGAGTAATTCTTTTTTTTCAGGACAGTATCCGGTTTTCTACATTCTTCCACAGCATTCTCAATTACTTTAACGAATTCCCCATAGTCACTAGTCCTTGCATCTAGGACTGACTTAAGACCTCGAATTTTATCAGCGAGCCGAGAGTAGTCAACAGCTCCTTTTATCCGAACAGTTTCCTGTTTTCGACCTGAACCACCATTGAAACTTATGCCGATAGTACCATGATCAGATACTGTTACTTCATCCAAAACATTACATGCAAAATATCTGTTTGAAAAAACCAGGTCTATCATAGTACTTGAATTATCCGTAACTCTTGTGGGCTGCGAGACCAGCTGTGAAAGGCCATTTCCAGAAATCAGCATCCTTAGTTTCTTGGTGGCATAATCATTTTTATTTAACCAATTGATATTGATATCCCCCATCCAGATAATTGGATAGCTATGAAAATCCTCATCCAACCTCAGTAATATTTCGCCAAAGGTGCCAAAAAATTTGGTAAGATTGGAATTCGGAGAACGATAGTATAGGCCCAGTAAATATTTTTCATTATCAACTACGACTTCTAATATCAACACCCACAGTTCATACGGTACACTGATTTTTCTGATGACCTTGTAGATCATGCCCTGCTTCACATAACAAAATGACGCCACCCGTGTGTCTCGAATTTGACTCAACAACCACTGCACAGTAGCCAGGAAGTTCAATTTCATGCACATCACAATTACAATCAATATGTGTTTCCACTAGGCCAAGGACATATGGTGGAGCGAAGGATAGGCAAATGTCAAAGAAAATGTCTCTAATATCCTTATTCATAAGACCACCAACATTTGCAAATATAACATCAAAAATTTTTCGCTGATTTAACATGTTAAAATTCGCCTCTTTATACTCTTCACTATTTCAACATAGCAGTCACACCTTTCATCCAAGATGTCATGATCAGTCCTTAGTTTTAATGAAGGATACTTATTGTTTTTCTCTATGCAATTAATACAGTTCTTTTCGTTTCGACAAGTAGACATTACATGGCCATCAGCCTCTCCACATCGCCCACACGACTTTAACTCCTTATTACATTCTTCAGTTCCATGGGAGAAACGAAGACATTTTCCACACCTCCGAACACCAACAAATTCAAAGACTTTAACCCTCTGGGCACCAAGGAATATCATCGAGTTTTTAAGGAGCTGTAATTTTGTCAGTGGATCCACCTCAATAACAATGGTAGTCAACTTGGACTTCCCATTAACATAACGCTTAATAATTTTTATTTCACTCTCAGCGTGCAAGGCATTTTGTGACTTGACCCTAGTTTTAAAGCTTCTGCCTGTTTGGCCTATGTAAATTGCGTTACAATCGTTATACATTTAACTAGGGGATCTTTATTGAGTAGAAGTTTGTGTTCGAAGTTATCCATAAAAATTTCTGCAAGAAGGGGAGAAAGGGAAGAACCCATAGGTAGGCCTATTTTTTGTTGGTAGTAGTCGGATTCGAAACGGAAATAGTTTTGATGAGTGCATGTGTCTAACAGAAGGAGGGTCTCAGAAATAATGCTGTTCGAGGTATTATTGTGACAGAGTGACTGGGCAACTAATTTTCGTACTTCGGGTACGGGAATATTAGTAAACAGATTTTTGACATCGAAAGAGACGAGTTTGGCATTGCTGGATAAGGAATGGAGCTTAAGGTGGGAAACCAAATCGAATGAGTTTTTGACGCTGTGGCGGGATGTGAAGTTTGATAGCTCGCGAATGTGTTTGTTGGGAAAACTAGCTACTTTGCTGGCTGGGGCACTGTTATACGAAACTACTGGGCGGATAGGTTGATTGGGTTTATGAAGTTTAACCAGACCAAAAAATGAAGGAGCCACGGGGTTCATGTTGGTAAATTTATAGGCTATATCTTGAGGTATCGTATTAGAGCTTTGTTTAATGGCTTTTTTGGTTGCTTTTTGGAATTTGTTTGTGGGGTCTACTTTAAGTTTTACGAATGTGGATTCATCAGAAATGAGGTCTAAGACTTTAGAAACATAATCATGGGTAGGTAAAATGACAATAGAATTTCCTTTATCCGTCTTGGTGAGTGTAAGGTTATCTTGGGCTAGTTTCTTTTTTATAGATTTAGTGTTATCGTTTTTGTGTGTAAATTTGACGTTTTTCAGAATATCTGCTGCTATGTGGTTTTTTAAGCTAAATTTAGTGTCTGACATTAAGTTGGTTAACGTGTTTTTGTTTAGACCTACAGTATATCGGGGCAATACTTGAGGCCCTTGTTGAGAAGTTCCATTTCTTTTGTGTTGAAAATCGTGTTAGATAAGTTGACGGTACGAGGATAGAATTTATGTGTTGTGATGGGTAGTGTAGTGAGTGTCTGCGCTGAAGGCGTGAGGCCTTGACCTACCCCAGTCTGCATCGATCGATGAAGGGGGACCGGGAACACTCGTTCTTCCCGCGCATCTGATGTTTCGTGTCGCGATGTGATGTGTGATGTATTCCGATGGATTTGTTATTTTGGTTTTGACTCAGTTCTTTTATTTTTTTATTTAGTGTTGTGCGTTTTTTGTAAGTGATGCCACTAATTTTTGTGTATATTTGATCTTGGAAGTTGGTCCATTCTAAAAACTGAAGTTTGAAAGATAATTCTGAATGTAAAACTTTAAGGTAAAGGCTTATGTTGTCTCTGATTTTGAACCATTTTTTGATTTCTTCTGCTAGCCAGACTTTCTGGGCGATTCTAAGTGCTTTATTGGATTGTGTGGAAAAAGGTTGCTGTTTTAATTTGGATGTATTTAGGAGTGATTCTAAGTCTTTTGCAATCTTGGTTAAATTTGAGGTTAAGTGAAGCAATGGCGAATTTTTCTTTAAGTTTCCTATAGATTTTGAGTTGTTCGGCAAGATTAGCTGTTTTAACATAAAAAATTAGATTACTCCTGACTTCGTGGTATTTCATTTTAATAAACAAAAAATAACAAAAACTTAGAGTTTTAGAAAAACTTGTTATAACAACCCGAATTAGTAAAACCCAAATAATCGTTAAGAAATTAACTTTGTCTAAGAAACCCACTTGTGTTATTATAAAACCCTGAGCGCTTTCGGCAAGAACTGCCATCTACAGAGGGAAACCCACTAGCACAGTTACACCTTATCTGCGATTTGAGACTTGCTCAACTCGAGGAGAAGATGCAAATGTGACTAGGGAGAGGAAACCTTGGTTTATATAGGACTGGGAGCGGGGGAGGAGGGGGTGGTAGGGGGCGTGGCTGGTTTCCTATTCCTAACCTACTAGCTAGATCTATTAGAGGGGATGATTGTGTGGGGTTTCCCTCTGTAGATGCCAGTTCTTGCCGAAGGCGCTCAGGGTTTTATACTAACACAAGTAGGTTTCTTAGACAAAGTTAATTTCTTCACGATTATTTGGGTTTTACTAATTCGGGTTGTTATAACAAGTTTTTCTAAAACTCCAAGTTTTTGTTATTTTTTGTTTATTGAAATGAAATACCACGAAGTCACGAGTAATCTAATTATTTATCCATGGTTCAAGTTAACTTTCCTGTAGGATGATCCAAATATCCGGTTTGTGCCTCGCTCTGATTGTTCACTTTAGTTATCAAGCCATTTTTTATGTTTACTGGGGCAAGCTTCTGGGCGTCGTCACAATTGTCCTAAAACATAATTTAAAACAACAGCAGTTGTATACTTGTGGACTCCCGGAAATTCCCTCACTGAGTAGGACGCGAATGTGTTTTTTGGCGGGGCGCTTCCCATACCTATCTTATAAAGAGAGGGTATCGTTTAACTTTCCTATATGATCTAACGTTCTGATCTGTGGGGCGTAATTGATAATGGTTATAAGTTAATTATCACAAGTAAAAAATCACGGTAAGGCGGAGGTCGGCTATGATTTTCAATAGGAAAGTTCTCCATTAAGTGAGTCTTTCAATTTCATGAGCATGCTTTTTATTTCAGAATTATTAAGGAACTTGATCAAAAGGTGCCTAACGCTGCAATATTTACTGTCAATAAGGAAGATCACACACTTGGAAACATGATACGGGATCAACTTCTAAAGGATCCTAATGTGCTATTTGCAGGCTACAAGGTAAACAAAGTTATGCAATACGTTATAGATTATCCCCGACCGTTATAAAATAGAATAACGGCACAGACCCATAAGCTTACTAATCCCGATAGCGGTGAAACTTTAATGGAAATCTGTCAGCGTCGTGATGGGTTAAACAGCAAAAGTAGTGTTTCCTCCTTCTTGGTATGGGTCCAAAGTAACAAAAATAAAATCGGGGAAATAATGAACACAACTGAATTATTCAGTTGCGTAGCGATAGGTTTTCGAAGGGAGGGGGGGGGGGTGTACAATTTGCGCCCCCCTCCCTTATTTACATCAATATGTAGAAAAAAGAGAAAGTCGTTCTCATGGACGTACGCAGCTTTTAAATTCATGACCTTAGTGCCATTTGCGCAGGTTCGGGAGACATCAAGGGGGGGCCCCGCGGGAAATATTTTTGATAAATATGCCTGAAATAGTGGGGTTTTTCCGCATTTTTTTAGCAGTACCGTTTAGATTCTATTCAGGCAAGGACCCAACAGGACGTGGCAATAAAGTGACAAGTCTGCTTCTGCACAAGTATTAGCACGGGCTCCGAATTCCGTATGGCTAGGCCGGCAGCCATACCAAGTTGAATCCAGCGGACCTGAGCAGGTTCAAAGCTGCAGATAACTTGGTCGTGTGCACAGTGCCGATAGGGTAAGGCGATGCCAATAATTATAAAAATTACCTGATTACTGTTCACTAATAGTACTATATGGCATTCAATATAGGGTTTCTCTCGTGACTTCGTGGAAACGAAACATAATGTGTAAAATATTAAAATCAAACACATTTGCACAATTTCCACAAAAAACATATATATTGTTAAAAGTTCTGATGGTGTAACACCGAAACAGCTGTAACTTAATTTTTAACAATATATGTTTTTTGTGGAAATTGTGCAAATTTGTTTGATTTTAATAGTTTACACTATATGGCATTTCCTAAGAGTGTAGCGTTAACCACTCGCGAGACAAAAATTAAACTTTACTGCTATCAAAATGTTTAAATCCCACTATTTCGCGCCCATTTTACCAATAACTTGTCTCAGGCCTGCAGCTACACCTCGCACGACACTCGGTGCTACCCTAGTATTTCATAATATTACCCGACCACTATAGGATGGCATTTGGAGCACTTATAAAAATTTAATAAACTCGGTGTTCCGCATATGCAAGTTTCCGAATAAACAAATTGTTCCGAATCCTATCGTGGTTGGGTAGTACATGCCTAGATACTTATGTAATAATGTAAAATTACTAAGTAGACATCTAAGATGTGTGCTTAGTAGCAAGTGCACATCCCTTTGCCCAAACAGTAGTTGCTAAATAAGCCTCTCAAATAGAATCATAGAAGTGTCGTAGTGCCACTGAAAATGTGGACCGCAGATGTGGACGAAACGTTTGAAAATACGCATTCGGACGATACATCAGCCCGGTTTCTCCTCCTTCATCAAATCTTCTTATAATCACAGTACTTCAATTTGACACATAGCAAAGTTGTATAGCCAGGGAATTTGATATTTTCAGTTACCTCATCCATTGGAACATAAATTTGTGCTGCGGATCCAAACCACATCAGAGCACACGCCCCAAGACGCACTTATGAATGCCATTACTGATTTAATTGCAGAATTGTCCTTATTTGAAGAGAGGTTCAAAGAAGCTATAAAAGAGAAGAAAGAAGGGCTTGATTGAACTTGGTTTAAAATGCGTTCGCGGGTAGAGCTGATTCCGTTATTGTAATTTTTGAAATGCCTATTTATAAGGGTGTGAACTGAAAGAAACAAGCATGCAATTCCATTCATGAAGCTTTCATAAGAATTCTTAATTTTCCTATTGTGATAATTGAAGCAACTCGCTGGTTGATGTCCTCCACTATCGTATTTGAAGACAGCATGCTTCGACTTGACCGTTGATGGGTTAAGTGGACGTCGTATGGGACAACAGCGAAATAAAGTTAAGCGATAAATGAGTACTGGTTCTGGTAAATACCGTAAAAACGGGTGAATCGGGAAAAATGTAGTGGAAAGATTGGAGGCCGAATTTCACAGAAGCGAAACCAAAACAGGAATATAGTTTCACTTCTATAAAAAACTGTGTTTTGGCGTCAAATCTAACAGCCAAGTTTTGTCCCGATTCACCGCCTTTTACGGTATATAATATATATTCCTAACAAACCACTGGTGTCGCATTTAGGGTTACCATGAAAATGTACACGTCTATACTCAAAGTTATTATATTGTCAAACATGTCCATAGACGATCAAATTTGGTTGAGGTGCTGCATCACATTGGAGACTAATAATTAGTCACTTAAGTTATGTGGCGGAAAAATAATGAACCCATGATATTTTTCATATGGTAAGTGTTAATTTTATATCATCCGTACAAACATATATAACTATAAAACTAGATGTGAGAGTGCATGGGAAAAAGGTAGACAAAGAATTGCAACGTGCCTCAATAGCCATGAAAGAACTATTAGCAATATGGCTTCACATAAAAACAAAATCTAAACCAAATTCATGGTTGTGAAGAATAGAGAAGATCTGAACCAATTATATGCAGTCCCTGACGGAGTAGCCCTCAGCAGTGTGATGCAATTCAAGTACCTGGGCAGCAGGTGAAATAAACAGCAGTATTCAACAAGTGAAAGTGCCCTTCACAAAGGCAATCCACTAGTCAATTTTCCCGTCAAATGTGATTAAAAAGAGTTTGCTACCATATTATAACTTGTAGAAAGGTAGATCCTGCATTATCTAGATTTGTCGCGAGAATGCTGGCTGGTCGCATAATACTGTCTGAGCGCGAGGCCGCCAACATACTACGCCGAGTAAAAAGGGGCTGTCCACAGGGTGGCGTTAGCTCTCCTACAGTCTGGTGCTTGGTTGTTGATGAATTGCTGTGCCTCCTTGCAAAAATGGTTTTTTTTGTGCAGGGATACTGTGACGATGTGGTAGTGGGTGTTACTGGAAAAACTCAATCGACCAT
This sequence comes from Psococerastis gibbosa, assembly GCA_963971405.1. Lineage (NCBI taxonomy): Eukaryota > Metazoa > Arthropoda > Insecta > Psocodea > Psocidae > Psococerastis > Psococerastis gibbosa. The sequence goes on along the minus strand of OZ020491.1, from coordinate 18,680,165 downwards.
TTATGACATTATGCAACGAGCTTTAAAATTATCTCCGAATGGTGCGATGCGAGAGATTTATCTGTTAATCCAAGCAAAACACAGGTGGTCCTTTTCACACAGAAAAGGAATGTGCAAACAAATCTCAAGCTAAACCTCCATAAACAGAATATTGATGTTTCTGAATCAGTCAAGTACTCGTTCACTTGGACAACAAGCGCCGGTGGAATACCCATACTGACAAAGCGATCTCCAAAGCCAAGGCAATACTGTGGTCAATTCGAGGTTGCTTCGGGAAATCCTGGGGAACGTCCCCTAAAATGTTGAGGCGGTTCTATGTCACAGTCATACGGCCAACGCTGTTGTACGGCTGTCACGTATGGTGGAAAAGATCACGACTCATCACCTTTCAAGAGCAACTGAGAAAGTTGCAGAGAACAGTATGCATAGCATTAACGGGAGCCTTACGGTCAACACCGACAGCTGCATTGGAAGTGCTGTTAGAGTTACCACCACTGCACTTGGTAATCGAAAATGAAGCATGGATAGCTGTTCAAAGAATGTTTACGGTTAACGCCTTACAGCCCAGACTCGTTTGCTGGACATGCGCTTGAACTCTTGAAACGGAGGAAGCAAGAACTGTTAATGCCATGTGACAGATTGGCGAAAGGCATAATTTTTCATTGTATTGACTCGGTGATTTTTCAAGATCGTGACCAGTGGAGTTGTGAGACGGAATCAGATACTGATCTGGTATGGTATACTGCAAAACGGGAGATCGGGTTTAGGCGCGCACTGTGTAGAACTGAAGGCAGAGATAGTACGACCACTGGGAAGGTTTGCCTCAGTCTTCCAGGCTGAAGTGCAAGCAATCGCTGAGGCAATGGAATGCTGCATGGACAAGAAAATGTCCAACAGGAATGTAATAGTGTACTGATAGCCAAGCTGCTTTGCGAGCAATTTCCAACCCCGTGGTGACATCAGCAGTCGTGCAAGACTAAACATCTGTGCGAAAAGGTACGAGGTTCTAACCGTGTGCATCTCAGATGGGTCCCCGGTCATAGCGGGCACGAAGGGAACGAAAGGGCGGACGAGCTGGCTCGTGAAGCGTCTAACACCGATCCATGTGGACCTGAACCAATTCTTCCCGTACCCTGTACAACCGTAAAGACCAGAATCACGTCGGAGTTGATCGGGAACTGTAATAGGTGCTGGATTGAGACGCTCGGAATGAGACACTCAAAAAGGTGTATAGAGGGTCCATGCACGAAATTACGTCTCAATATGCTAAGCCGCGGCCGAAATTCCACAAGAATCGTAACGGCTCTGATAACTGGCCACGGACCCTTCCGAGCTCACCTGTCAAAGCTCGGTGTAGCGGTAGACTCCACAAACTGCAGATTTTGCGAAGAAGCCGTCGAAAACGGGTGGCTCCTCACAGAATGCCCGGCGATCTGGAGGGCAAGACTTGACACTCTGAAATTCGCCATTCTCGGGGACCATGAACTCAGATGCCCAAGGCCGGGTGACTTAGTACAGTTTGCCACCAGAATCGGTATAGTCTAGAGAGCGAGGAAAGTCGGGGTCGCTCTATGGGACCTCACAAGCGGCCTACGTCGATAAAGCCCCGGCGAATAATAACAACAACAACAATATTATAACTTAATTTAAGGGGACTATTATGTAGATACTTAACTTATCTATTATAAATTAAGTTATAATATGGTAGTAGACTCTTTTTGATCACATTTGACGGGAAAATTGACAAGTGGAATAGCCGCCTAAAAAAAGACTAAGCATCACGAGTTCCTAAAAACCTGCGTATGGAGTGTTTGATTATACAGATGTGAAAACTGGAATATAGCAGATAAGGAACTGAAGTATTTGAAATGTGCGGTTACAGAAGGAAGCTTCGGATCAGCTGTAGAGACCACGTGACAAACAAAAATGTATTGTCTATGGACACTTTAAGGAACGTAGAACGAAACTATTCATATAAAAATGAACGGAATAGAAGTTATCACAAAAACACCGCTAACAACTGCAGACCCATTCTCATACGCAAACAACTCAAATGTTGCAGTTTTAAGAGGTGCTGTCTTAACATTAGTCTCCTACAATTTTATACTGAAAGGCAGAGATTTCAAAATATTTGGTAAACAAATGACGAATGAGTCTTTCATGAAATTAATTCCTTGTTCTGCAACCACCAAGCTGAATAGTTTTGAGACAATTCTTGTCTTTATATTTTGCGGAACTAGGAATTAATTCGCCAAAATCACCCAGTTTTACAAAATATGCCTAAAAAAATAATAGAAATTAATAATTGTAATAATAAATATAAATAACAATTCATGCATTTAAGACGTGTTCGAAATACGTTGAATTAAGTACCTACTGTAGAACCTAATTGCCGTGACAAGAATGAAAACCATTGGTTACTTGGGACTTAAGTAAAGAAACCCATGAGCGACAAGAAGGGTAGCAAAAGTTTACTGTTATAACGGCAAATGAACAATGCAACAGGCGCAGTACGTTTCTGCGCATTCGACTTCCAATCTAAATAGCTTAATTTTGACTGGCTTACAACCGCTTACACGGGGGACCTACCGCGAAATCGTTAATTGACTGAGTTCCGGAAATTTATCCAACTCGCCTGTCCTATTTCTTTGCCCCCCTTTGTCCTACGTACTAAGAGCACGCCCCGTGAATGTGGGCTGGGTTGGAAATACATGTACAGTACATGGATATTTTTCTCAATTAAAGACTTACTGTGCTAACATAATTCTCTTTCTGACCAATTGACACAATTAAAAATTCATCTACTAGACTCCTCGACGGGAGCTTAACAGCTTAATTAAAGTAGCGTCTCACGCAAGGTTATTGAGTCATAGTCCCCTGAAGTGTGTAGCTCTTATTACGTTTAAGCCATACTGGATGTTGGAACTCAGGAATCGTTTGATGAATGTGCAGTAACATCAAGTCCGAGAGCTTTTTTAAGGACCCACTTAGTGTCTACGCGCTCATCAGCACCATCTGAAAGGATAGAATAAAAAAACCACTGCATTAATATGATCGTAAATGTAGACAGGCCATGCTTAGAAGGGCATGAAAAGCAGGCGGTCCAGGCCTGATCGAGACGATTATAATACCGGTATTTATTTAATCCCCTGGTAATAAAAATGTAAACAAGATAATTTTATAATGGAAAGTGCTATTCAAAATTTGTTTGTTTACAGTTATAATCCTAGGGTATTTATTTAACCCCGGTATTATAATCGCCTCGATCAGGCTGCTGGTTGAGTAAAGATAAAAAATTTTGAGGTTTTCTCGAAATAGCATCCCATTGCTTTCTGCTGACTAGCTTCCCCGTTTGACACTCTGACTGGATTGGTATGGTATGGGAAAGCAAGGGACAAGATGGAGTTTCAGATCAATGTAAATTTCGAAGACTCGGCGGGTTTGCACTATAAACCCATAACGCCACTATACCAGTCACGAAGCTTTGGTGACCGGCATTGAAGAGCGCTGGACCAGGCGGACTGGAGAGATGCTGTAGAGCAGATCAGGGGTAAGGTAAGTGAAGCTTTTCTGAAGCAAAGTGGTCGTAGAAATAAACAAAAATCTGATCGACTTCGCTAAACGAGCCGGCAGTCTTGAAGATGAAACCCAAGAACAGGCTATTTTGCCGTTCACCTTTCCAATTCGCGATAGGACAATAATAATAACCTTTATTTTCATTACATAAATGATATGGGAGACAAGGTCAATATGCAAGAAATTGCGTATTTTTTTTTTTTAAATATAAAAAAGGTTAATCGCATACAAACAATTTAATGAATGTATCCGATTGACCTCTTCAGTCGCCTCGCTAGGTTATTACCCGTGTTGGCTACGACACGTCTCCGATCGCATGGCGTGTAAAGACTCGTACAAGTGCAAGCACGTTACCACCTGGCCATCGAAGTCGACAAATTACAATACTTTTTTTTTAAAGGTTAATCGCGTACAAACAATGTCATGAATGTAAGTAACCTAATAGGTACTTGTGTCGAATTACGACACGTCTCCGATCGCAAGGTGTGTAGACAAGTACAAGCACGTTACCACCTTGTCACCGAAGTCGCTTAATAAAAACGTAGACATACAGTTACAATTTGAGTTACATACTAGTACAATTCATCATCAGATTACCGTTAAAAACTATAGTGTGAATTTAAATTGTGTGTAGTTCTGTTCTTTGGCGGTTTGGGGGTAGTACATTCCCAAATGACTTACTCTTATTAGTGGACATTCTTGTAGTAGAAGTAGATGGCCGGCTTTGACAGTAGCCAGCCCCAACAAATGCGGACATTCTTACCTTCAGAGGAAATTTCCCTTTCCAAGTGAAGCTTATCAGAGGCTATTTGGTAAATGTCTTCTTCGATTGAATTTTTGCTCACAAAGCGATAAACAGTTACAGGCCTGCAAAAACAACAAGGTAAATAGTTTAGAGCAATCGGTAATGAAGAAATATGTGTGCATGCTTGTGTGTCGTAAAGACACACGATTGAAGTGAATCTTTTGTGTTGCAGGGAAACATTTTAATAAATTATTTTGCAGTATCATACATACTAGAAATTCACTATTAGTTATAAATTTATACAATTAACAACTTTACTGTACTCAGCAGAAAATCGCAATACTATGTGGTCTCCCAACTGTTTGAGATGTATTAGTAATAGTTTCTCACGAGTTGAAGAGGTGGCGGACAACCGCAACACCAGCTCTGTCGTGTCCTCCAATACTGCTTATGTACTAGTATAGCATATGTATGTATACATGGCATGTATAAGCAACATCAGGACAAATGATCTGCCGGTGTTTTCTCTCAAAAGACTATGGTCTATATAGATTCTGCTAACTTACTTAGTCTGGCCGACCCTATGGCACCGGTCTTCGGCCTGCTTATCGTTGTACGGGTTGAAATCCATGTCGTGTATTATGACAGTGTCCGCAGCAGTCAGATTAATACCGAGCCCTCCTGCACGAGTCGACAGCAGAAATGCCTTGATTGACCCGTCTTGATTGAACTCGTCAATTAATACTTGTCTGCAAGGAAATATGCTTTACATGTTATAGGAACGAGTAATCTGATTTGGATTGAGTTTTTTTAAAATATCCTAATATTATCCCTGACCAGTGTTTCCATCACAGAAAACTTATTTCATTTATTTTCCGCCAGCTAAGCGAAATTTGAGAGCTTTAGAACGGGGAAAAAAAAATTTCTTTCAATGTAAGTGAGAACTAGTGCGTGTCAATACATTTCTACAGTTCTGTAAAGTTACGGTTTTACAGACGAAGACTAATCGACATTACTGCAAAACGGGGGGTGGTCCGGGGGCTCCCCTATGGGATTTTGTTTTGAACATTTAGTTAAACATCAATTAGTGGGGTTTTAACCATTGAAAATAGATTATCGTATCGATTGATTTGATTCCGGCTATTGCAAACATTTGCGCCGGCGGTAAAAAAGAAATAGGTAAGGTAGTGTATGTAGTTAGTTTTGGAACACTTATTTCTTCTAATGGCGATGTAAAAATGAGCCTCACATACATTATATTGGAATAATTAATTGATTCGTGTTTGCATTTCGAGGGGGGGGGGGTTGAACCCACAAAACCCCATTTGGCTACGGCCTTGATTGGGTGCACAATATTCAGATTGACCGGACTGCAAATCAAGATTAGTCAGATACCGATAAGAAGCACTGTGTCTCCACAAACTAGGCCGATGGCTCACTACAAGGAACCGAATTACGCGTAGTCTAAGTAGTCGGACAGGGCTAAACTTGTGTTGGTATATCACTTTAGATCTCAAATCACTTACCTATTAGAGACAGCTGTGCTCCCGTCAAGCCTTAAAAACTTATGACCACGCAAATCCATATAGCACTGTATAATGTCCAGCATAATTACGAACTGGCTGAAGATTAGAACTCGGTTCCCGCTGTCATCGAATTCCTTCATTAATTCATCCAATACCTTGAACTTCCCAGAGTCCAGAATATATTCGTCCGAAAGGGCAAACTTTTCAATGCACTGAAAAATAATATTGAGGATTGAGTTGTTCTATTTTACAGCCATTGTTGTCATCTGGGATGCCATTGGTTTACGCACACGGAGAACTGGCTTGACTAATTTTCAACCAACCCTTAACAAATTGTAAATTGTACCACAAAGGGACCAGGTGTCTGTCTTCTTATGTTCTGAGGGAAAGACCCTGCGGTTGTAGTGACACAACTAATAATGTAAAATTAGATGGTTAGAGATATATATTACAATTTTTGGCACAAAGTCGAATTCCTCATGACATTTTAATCGTAAATTCATAAATGATGTATTATGAAGTAGAAAAAAATGTTCCTCTTCATTTTGATACATAGTAAAGTAGACAAATGAGGAATTAATTACTTTTGTCAAATTCACAAGGTCTTTAATTCGCGGCCCCACCCCCCTTGCGCCTGCGGGGCCTCGCATGATTCCATTGGGCATGACACAACTTCAATTTCCAGAATTTTCTAATTATTTAAATTTTTTTCTTTCATAAGAACCTTCTCCTGACAATAACAAACACAACAAAACAAAGAAATTGTGAAAACGGTTCAGCCGTTCACGCGTAATGCCATGACATAGGGATTAATTTTTATATATATCTTCTTAAATTGGGGAAATATGTTAATAGTGTACGATAGTTCCATTTTACAGTAAAACAGCAGTATAATGTGTGATAATTTGTATCCATATAAAATACATATAGAAATCAGAAGCAAAACATAGGCCATTTTTAACGTGAAACTTGAAGATATCCACACTGTAGCCGAAATGGTAGGCCTAAATTGGATGATTTGTTGATAATTTGTTTACATTATTAAACAACATGCAAAACTGCAAATTTTCGAATCGTTGTGGTCCTGAAAAAATAGGTAGATTTTTCGAAATGATAGAAAACGGGAATATTTTCGGGAATATCTAGTGCAGTTTCCTGTTTGACCCGATTTTAATGAGGGGGGGGGGGGGGGATGGAACCACTTTTTGTATACTCGCTTGAAACCCCCATTCATACTGCCTTCAACGATATCTTAACTTATCATGTCGGCTAAAAATTGCAGGCTGTGGAATTTTTTAACTTTATGCATGCACCGCTGAGAGTACCCTTTTTCCGCATGTAAGCGACTTTCACGTCCCCCTTAAGTACCTAGCTGTGGCGAAAAAGCTAGTTGAGAAGCAAAACCGGTTATACAATTGTAAAGAGCAAGAATAGTGGAAAGTAGCAAAGTAGTTTTAAATTTTTCTAATTAATTTTTTTCCCGCGAAAATTACCCACGAAAAACGCGTTTTTTCGTCGAAAATGGGCATTTTTTCGAGTTGCTGCACGTTTTTACTTTTTGAGTTATCCAGAAGCAGTCAGGTATGGCATAGATGGGAGACTTGGGGCAAAGTTGGCCAAAGGTTCACCAAATACCGCTACGAAGCCATTTTGGCCGTAGTGGTCCTGGATTTTTTTTTTTAATCAGGACTTCCGCAGTATAGCCAATGTATAAGGGTCCAAAATGGGAAAATTAGGCTCTGATTTCGGGAAAAAAGTAATTTTTAAATTTTTTTCTTTCATAAGAACCTTCTCCTGAGAATAACAAACACAACAAAAAATAGTGAAATCGGTCCAGCCGTTCACGCGTGATGCCGGGACCAAGGGAAATAGGGATTCACTTTTATATATAGAGATTTTGAAATGAACGAGTCCCCAGCACTAAACTACATGTTCTGAAAGCCCTTCCAAAATTATGACTCACAGGATAGGCTTGACACAAGCTGTGTAGCTCAAAATCTGAGAGAATTGACAAGTCTTCCCTGGCATGGCTCAAATTTTTCTCTTGGTAGTTTGGTGCTTTAACAAGTAGCTGCGCCATGCGAGTGATGTGGTTTTCAGTGTACTGCTCCCTAATCAACAGCGGATGGTTCGCGGCTCTGCGCAGTTGCATCATCATCGACATAGTCTTGCCTCCAGAACCGTTATCAGTCTGGAAATGACATATAATTAATACTAGGCCTATGATAATAAAGTCAGGAATAGAGAAGTAGACTATGAAGCGGAAGGTCGAGGTTCGACGCTTGGCATAAAAGGGACTACTTAATTTATCCAGATAGGTCTTAGTTGCTCTCTAGCTACAATTTTTGCTTTCCAATGTATACGTAGTATAAGGAAAGCTTTGTGATGGTCAAAATTTTCGTCTCCGAGATTTCAACGGAGTTACACGTTTTGAGATCCCAGAAACACAAAAAAGAGGTTTTTACTAAAAGTCTGTCGCTCTGTCTGTTCATCGATTTCCGGACAAACTACTAGGTCGATTTTGATGAAATTTGCACGTAGGTTCACAAAAATCCTACCTCGGGACTCTTTATTTATTTTGGGGTAACTCAATTTCGGGGGGTTTTATCCTAAAAAAAACCTCTAAAAAAATTATTTCTTCTAAACGGCTCCAACGATTTCTTTAAAATTCACATATATTGTAGTCGTTATTAATGTTAATAAAATGCGGTGGGTCGCTTCCCCCTTGATAGTTTTCTTCTGGGGGAAAAAAAATAAAAATTAGACAATTTCCACGAAAAATGACTAAAAAAAATTTTCTGCCGAACCTTTCTATCGATGATTTCTGCCTTCAGTCATGTTTTAGGTTAATTAGAGTAACAAAACCGGATAGGAACAGGAAACTGAACAAACCCCAAAAAGGATTTGGTTTTGTGCAAACAATTATTTTTTGAAGAAATCATACTCAAGTAAAATTCACATTGCGTGCCGTGCCATTATTATTAAATTATTTTCTATGAAATAACTCATTATCTCAATCTACTAAGTGATAAATTGGAAAGCATGTTCAAGTAAAATCGGACAGGTTCTTTGCAATTGAAATATCAATAAGATAACATTTTGCTATGGAACTATAATATCAGTCTGTAAGACTAGTAACAGCAGATATTTCGGTTGTGAAATTGATATTATTACTGCTTTCTTAAATAGTAGCTTACATACTGGCTTCCAGTTTTGTACGGATGGAATAAATTTAATATCAACACCCAACATGAAAGAACCGGTCCGCATTCAGCTATTAAAAAATGGTCCCGAGGCATTATTTTTGTGAACCTACATGCCAAATATCATTCAAATACACAGAGTAGTTTGCCCACAAATCGACGAACAGACAGACATTTCGTAAAAACCAATTTCCTCCAAGCGTGTAAATCCAATGAAAACTCCAAATCGAAAATTTCGACCATCACAAAGCTTTTCTTATACTAACGTATAAATAGGATTCCAAAAGTTACAGAAATCCCCATGGTTCGCGTATGCTTAAATAAATAAATAAGGACTTTTTGTTGTTTCTATTACTAAGCCAACCTAGCGGAGTTAGGGCTATAAAACCCTCTCTTACACTCAACTGAGGAAGACCCGGGACCGCCTGCTTTACAAGCCCTACATGGCCAGAAAATGTAGCCAGTGTGGGACTCGAACCAACAACCTTTCGGGTGAAAGTCAGAGTCCATAAACCTACGCTACATGTCTGACTGTATGCTTAGTGTATTAAAAACAAACAGATGCTCCGTCCCTAAATTAATTTCGAAAACAACACTAACCTTGTCAATTGCAGTTCGGGAAAAGGTTCGTATGAGATCGTCATACATTTTCCTTTGCCTTTCGCTCATTTCGCAAGGCCGCAAATGGTCAATCTTGTTGGGAAGATCCTGTAACACATCCTTTTTAAGTCTTCTCAGTACAAACGGTTTCATAATTTTCTTGGCTTGTGCTATTTGTTCTTGCTCAAATCGAGGTACAGGCTCGGAGGACATTTCTAAGTTTTCTTTTTTCTAAAAATAAAAAACAAAACATGTAAGATAAGTTAAATATACCATGCATCTGGTCAGGAATGAAACGGAAGGTTGAGACCCAACATATAGCGAAAATATTCCTCTTGGCCTGGGTCCACCCAATCCTAATGGGTACCTTACCACCTCCACCAGTAGGGGAAACCACAGCCGCCAGGCATGTTGCTGACCACAACATCTCAAATAGAGCAGTGATCAAGGGAGACTCTACCAGGCATCTGAAGCAGTAGGATTCGAGCTGATGGGCCGTGGTCGAACGGAAAGCATACTTACAAACGGTTTCGTCAAAATCTGCACTACGTAGACTTCTTAGATTGTATCTCGGAGGCTTTGCAACAAAGAAGTACGCTTTCAGATCTACCACGGCCTATCAGCCCAAATTCTACTGCTTCTTCGTTATCTCAAAATTAATAATATACAGGGAATTATTAATTCAAAAGTAAAGCCGCAGAGCAGTTACGGTACTTTGTTCATGTATCTCGAGTTTGACTGCTGGAAAAACTTAGATACTAGGGCTGCAATTAATTATGGGAAATCTCTCCATTTTTATTTTATTTTTTTAAACAATATTGAGGTGAGAGCTAATTAATTAATTTCTCGGTTCAGAGCCCATATATTGACTAAAATGCACCGTGAATGTAAATAAACTGATAATACACAATATTTTGTTTAGTGACCTATCGTTAATCCATAAAAATCGATAAGTCCTATTACTGGAATGAGTCGCCTGCCCTTGCTGTTAGATTATCTTATTTTATAGATTAACAATAGTTAATGTAAACAAATGCATTGTGCATTATCAACGGTAATACATTAAATGAGTTCTCCAAAGAGCGATGCGAAACCTGCCTATGCAGGAGCTAGATACTTACAAGGGCTGCCTAGGAACATTAGAGAGGTGGAAGAAATGACAGCTTTTAGAAGTAAACTAAAGAGGCACCTCATAGACCAATGCTTTTATGTGGAGGACATGATGTGGAACTAGACAGCCGGTGTTCTTCTCATGATTCTCAGTGAAGATATTGCTTTAGGCTATTTTTAAGTGTTTCATTTATTTATTGTTATTGTGTCTCAGGTTTTAGAACGCCTATTGTTTTATGTTATGACTCAATACAGAGATATTCTATTCTATACAATTTTGCCAATATAGCCACTGGGGAATGAGAGTTTAATTAATTGAATCTCACGCAATTTTTTGTTGTCCAAACATTTGAAAAGATTCCCCTTAACATACTTACTTCTTTGCCGGCATTGCTAGCAAATAAGCACTTAATACAATCAGTTTTGTTGTAAAACAAGTCCGGCATTACAAACGTAAGCAGAGACATAAGCTCCAGCAGGTTATTCTGTAGAGGTGTCCCTGTCAATAAAATTCTTCTCTTTGCCTAAAAACAATAAATTTCCATTAGCCATCAATAACCAGTAACTAATCAGAATGTGTCAGAAGTATTTAAATGTTTACTCACACTATATCAACGATTAATATCATCAAAAACAATTTCTCTGCCACCAAATCGATGTATTTTAAATAATAATAATTAACTTACATTAATATGTGAGAGATTCTCATAGCGAACCGTCTTCATATTTTTTAGCATGTGCGCTTCGTCAAATATTACATAATCAAACTCTAAAACTCGAAACATTTTTCTCTCGGCAGGAGATGAGGTCAGCAAGTTGTATCTAAAAAAAAAAAAAAAAAATCAGTGGTTCACTCTATTACAGGCAGATTTTATACACCTACAAGGTTTTCCCTCACAGGTTGTCTCTTAAGAAGCATTCAAACTTACTTGTGGGATTCGAGGATGGCACAGGATTAGTTTTAGTTTCGTTTTTAGGCTGAGTTCAAGTCGTTGCTGGTGAATGTTATGAACTAGGTTGGAATTAGCTTCTCCGCCATATATATATATATATGGAATGTTCTAGCGAAACCCTCATGGTGATAACTTTTACTATGAATTAGTTTTTAGTTTTGACGATCTGAAGCGAGTTAGTTACATGTTCTGGTGTTTAAACGGAAAATTATTATACTATTTTTCTTGTGAAATAACGGAGAATTTATCTGTAGAAAATGCAATATGGAGGGCATCCACCTTACTGGGATTTATCTCTCATAAAACAGGGCTGCACTCGCGAAAACTAAAAAAAAATTAACTGCACTTCTCTCTACAAAGTTTAGGGATGGGCCGCACCAATCGCAGCCTAGTAGAGACCCTCCATTTTGGTTTTCTATAGGAAAGATCTCTACTGTTATGTATTATTTTGTACTATTTGTTTCGAAATTAAATCGTACATATGAATTACAATTTGAACTTACGTGGTGAGCACGACGTCATGGTCTTTAACACCGCCTCCTGCATACTCAAGTCTCATTGCCTTGCGTTCTTCTTGATTTCCATAATATACCGAAATTTGCAACGATGGACACCATAGCATTATTTCATTACTCCAATTTTCTAGAAATATTAAGAATACACCCTATTGTAAAGAGCCCAAGAATGCACAATAAAATTTGCAAAGCCCTGAAGTTTGTAACATTTAAGAGGATATGGAATATTGGTATGTTGGCCACCCCTTAACACCCCAAAAAGTTATTAAAGCTAATTATTTGGTCTATTGAAGTAGAATGTGGAGGACTATGTTATAATACATAATATTTTTCTTTTTTGTGTTGCGATGATATTTACATCAATTTTAAAGTCTCCAGTAAAATTCATGAAATCGTTATATAACAACAAACATTACTAATAATAATAAAGAGTGAGAATCCCTTGCATGTGGTGTGTATCGAAACTTTGAATATTTTTAAGAGTCTTTAGGCGACAATTCCACCGACCTCGTTTTGCAGCGTGAGCGTGACATTGCCGCGGTAGCAGACATTAAAGACTTATTAATGATATCTGCTACCACGTCAATGTCCCGCTCCAAAACGAGGTCGGTGGAATAGCCGCCTTAGGAGGCCAGCTACATACCTAAGGTGGATGCTGGGACAACAATCAAGTGAGGCTTTCTTCGTTCGGGTTTAACAGTTTCTTTTAGTCTGGCGAGGAAAGCAATAACCTGCACAGTTTTTCCAAGTCCCATTTCATCTGCTAGAATTCCATTAAGTTTCTTGTCCCGTAGCATTAAGAGCCAGTTAAGGCCAATCATTTGGTATACAGCTAACTTCTTCCTGCAATACAATTGTCAATTATTAAGGTGCCGACGACCGCTGACAATGAGAGCCTAGTTGGTAGAACTGTACAGCAGAAGACAGGCGAGAAGACGAAACCAAGCCGACTCGGCTCAGGCGGTAACGTGCTTGCACTTGTGCGAGTCTTTACACGCCATGCGATCGGAGACGAGTCGTAGCTCAAAACGGGTAATAACCTAGCGAGTCGACTGAAGAGGTCAATCGGATAAATCCATTAAATTGTTTGCATGCGATTAACCTTTGAAAAAAAAGCCCGGAGGGGCCATGACAATCCGGATGGGGAAGATCTTGGCCTGCGCCTGTCGTTTCAAATACATCCACGTAGAATACATCAGCCTCGTCTTGTTCTTTATAGTAAGTTCCACATTTACTATTGTAGAGCAGATTTAGATGATACGAGGGGCGTCTGAAAAGTTCACAGCAAAGGATATTTCTTATGGCCCAGTCAAAAATACCCCAACTATGTAAGACATGTAGCGTACTGGTATGGACTCTGACTTTCACCCGAAAGGTAGTTGGTTCGAGTCCCACACTGGCTACATTTTCTGGCCATGCTTCGGAGGGCATGTAAAGCAGTCGGTCCCGGGCCTACCTAGTTGAGTGTAAGAGAGGGCTTTATAGCCCTAACTCCGCTAGGTAGGCTTAGTAATGAAACAATAAAAAGTCCTTATTAAAAAAAAAGTCCTTATTCAACTGGTCCAGGATCCGGTCGACCTTGAGCAACTACACCCAATAGTTGCAGCCCGCTCTCTCGTTTGAGTTGTACCATGTCGCCTATTTCACCCCCCGAACGCAAAATTGAGTACAGGGCATTTATTGCTTTCCAATTTATACGTGGTGTAAGGAAAACTTTGTGACGGTCAAAATTTTCGATTCCGAGGTTTCAATGGATTTACACGTTTTAATGTCCCAGGAACCCAAAAAAGTGGTTTTTACGAAATGACTGTCGTTCTGTGTCTGTCTGTGCGTCGATTTCCGGGCAAACTACTCAGTCGATTTTGATGAAATTCGGCATGTAGGTTCACAAAAATCATACCTCGGGACCATTATTTTTATTTTGGGCTAACTTCATTTGGGGGGGTTTTATTCTCAAAAAACTACAAAAAAACGTCTAAAAAAATTATTTCTCAAAAACGGCTCCAACGATTTCTTATAAATTCACATACATGTAGTCGTTATTAATGTTAACGAAATGCGGGGGGTCGCTTGCCCCTTGATAGGTTGCTTCTGGGGGGTAAAAAAATAAAAATAACTACATTTTAATGAAAAATGACTTAAAAATAATTTTTCTGTGAAACCTTTCTATCGATGATTTCTACTTTCAGGTATGTTTTAGGTGTTAAATTGAGTAACGAAACCAGACAGGTTGCTTTCCCAGAAAATTATTTGGTTTTGTAAAAAAAAATGATAGAAAATTCACACTTAAATGCATTGCGTGCCCTGCCAGTATTGCTGTGTGGTAATGCGTTGGTCTGACCTATCTAGAATTTACCTTACCTCCAGTGACGTCAGGTGGACAACGCCCCCGACGAGAGATCGGAAATTTAACCATAGGAAAATTATTTACCATGAAATTACTCATTTTCTCTATCTACTAATTTTGATAAATTGGAAAGCATGTTCGAGTAAACTCGGACAGGTTCTTAATTTATTCACTAAGTGAGGGAAAAGTTCGGAGGACATCAGAAGTTTGATTCTTCCTGTGTACGGTGAGGCTCGCCCTAGTTATTCAACAACAACACAATTTGTTGGGGAGGGAGAGCCTTCAAGATGACCCACGCAGTGGTCGGCAGTCAACTGCAGTAATGGCCCAAAATGTTGAGCTTTTGGAAAAACTAGTGCTAGAAGACAGAAGATTGAGGGTCTGGCAGCTAGCTGAAACTGTGGGCGTTAGTAAAGAGCGAGTTGGGGAGATCCTACACCAATATCTGGGTATGTCCAAAGTATCAGCGCGTTGGGTCCCCCGAAATCTTTCTGCCTTTGACATGAGGCGGCGAATGGATACTTCCCAAGCATTTTTGGATATCCTAGCAGCTGAGGGGCAAAATGTCTGGGGTCGGATAGTTACGGGGGATGAGAGGTGGGTCTAACAGTATATTTCCGAAACCAAACAGCAAAGCATGCAAAGGACTAAGAAGACCGAAAAGCCTCCCATCAAGTTTCGAGCCCAGAAGAGCGCCCTCAAGGTCATGGCCACGGTTTTCTGGGACGCAGAAGGTGTAATACTGGTGGACTTTCTTCCCAAAGGAACTACGATGAACGGAGAGTATTAAGCTGGCCTCCTCCGGGAGGTGCGTGAGACAGTGGAGGAGCTGAGGCGTGGCAAACTTAACGCAGGGGTCCTGTTTTTACAGGACAATGCTTCCGTGCACAAAAGCCGAGTTGCAAGGGCGGCCCTGAAAGAGACAGGGTTCGATGAGCTGGACCACCCGCCCTATAATCCAGATCTGACCCCGAGTGACTATTTGTGAGTGTATTAGTATTAAGGGAAATTATATTGAAAAATAAAAAAAAAAACTGTATGTATTCAATTTGCATATTATTGAACTTTGTTTGCAAATAAACGTTTATTTATTTATTTATTTATTTTATTTAACTCTTAATGCTATGAACTTTTCTGACGCCCCTCGTATATGCCACCTTTGATTCACCCTGACCTCTGGTGGATCTGAGGAGTCTTCATATTAAATAAATAAATAAATATTGACTTTTTTGTTCTATTACTAAGCCAACCTAGCGGAGTTAGGGCTATAAAGCTCTCTCTTACACTTAACTAGGAAGACCCGGGACCGCCTGCTTTACATGCCCTCCGAAGCATGGCCAGAAAATGTAGGAAGTGTAGGACTCGAACCAACAACCTTTCGGGTGAAAGTCAGAGTCCGTACCGCTGCTCTACATGTCCTGACATGACATATTCATATGTTACAGATATTTATCTGTATAATACCGTGTCTATTTTTTAATACCACAGTGCATACCGGTGTCACGTGACGGTGTTAAAATATGCGCGGGAAAATTAATAAATCATTCGAATACGTAAGAATGGGTGCATTGTTTTATAAATGGAAGGAAACAATAATAAACATTAAAATGTACAGGTATAATGTTTAAATATAATAAGAATTGTAATTAAAGTGTCTGCATCCAAGGGAGAAAAAATTGACAACTCACAAAAAATATTAATTTATCAATTTGAATTTCCCGCGCATTTTGCGCTAATTTGTTTAAAACAATTGAATAAACCCCCGGTATTATAATAATCCCAAATCACCATGACCGGGCTGCAGCTAAATTGCCCATAAAACCGACACTTGTGAAGAAGTATTTTTAGAAATTACTGTATTCTCCAATATAAAAGAACTATTGATACTCACTCCGGATTAATAAGCGACGGCTGAGTTTTCAGGGCCATATTTCCAGTGAAATTGCTTTTCTCAAGCTGCGCGGCCAGATTGCTGCATTTCTTCATTAGCTGAGAAACTACGTGCCTTGTGTAAAGGAACTCATTTACCGAATTTAACGCTTCAGTTCCCAATCCTTTTCCTTGCTTCAGTTTTTCCACCTATGAATGAACCAAGCTTGTAATAAAGTGATTAAGGATAAATTACTTATCGCAATAAGCTTCCTGAATACGATCGACAAAATAATTGTAGCAGCCTAACATACATATAAACACAAAAATTAGGAGGAATACCTAGTTTCCATGGATACTGCTAGTCCACAAGCTTACGGGTTCCAGCTTGCATTTTTTGAGGAAGCAAATTCACTTGGAGGAGTGGTACGGCACG
The DNA here is from genome assembly GCA_963971405.1 of Psococerastis gibbosa. Classification (NCBI taxonomy): domain Eukaryota; kingdom Metazoa; phylum Arthropoda; class Insecta; order Psocodea; family Psocidae; genus Psococerastis; species Psococerastis gibbosa. The sequence goes on along the minus strand of OZ020491.1, from coordinate 18,663,285 downwards.
TCATTCTGTACCGACTCCAATGTGGAGCCACTCCAATATGTCATGCATTCAACTTAAGGACGTACTGATCAGTTGAGTTGATGATCTGATTCTGATGAAAGAGTTCGATCGATATTTCTTCTGACTTATACAAGATAGCGATATCAATGTTTTTCAGGTGATACCCAGTGAAACTACATAAGGCATTTCAACAAAAAATCATTTATATTTACGCGTTTTGCCAATAAAAAATAATGAATTGACGAAAAACCGAAATTATACCTGGCAACTAAATATACCTGAATTACAAAACATTGGCCTTTGAATTTCCCTTCAATTGACTATACTTTGAACTTTGTGGTTTGACGGGCAGAGGACATTGGCACTCGCATTTGAGAATGAGGAGAATTCACAGAGTGCAATGACCTCGAAGCAGTTATTTTTCTTCCTGCATATACAGGATACCGGCCTAAATGCAGGCTGGGACAATTTTTTGCCCGTAAACCGCAGGACTATGCTGATTGATCGTTTTGTTTCCATTTTCGGCTTGGTGTACGTAAACATCGAAAATAAGGAAAACAAATATTTTGCACTTAACCGGTAAATCTTACCATATCACGCCATCCTTCAAAAGGCCGTTGTTCCATAATGGCCTCAGCCTTTTTCTTTGAAATCTGGGGCACACATAACAATTCCGATAGCGTGGCATTACAGAGGAACTCAAGCACATTTCCCTGTTCACTGTTGGTCTCATTAGAGACCTCCACGTCACTATCTTCGTCGCTGAAAATAACAAAATGAGGCTAAGTCAAGACACACGAGGACGGACGGGGCCGAACTCTCCCCAGCTCCAGAACAGCAACAAGCAAGGATAAATTAAAGTTTAGCTTTTTATTTTTTGAATATTAAATGTGCGTTATAAGAGACCAAATTCCTGTACGGTAAACATAGGCGTAAGTGCTTCTTGTTGGAATCTCTGACTTGCAGCAACTTGTCAAAAGTGAACAATCAGAACACTGTATCCTCCTGCTGTTGCTATATCCAATTGCTAACCGTTTAAATTCTAGACCACCAAGAAACCTGTCAACACTTGCAACACTAGCAGGTCCTGTAGGTGTTGGCAAGTTTGTGAGGCGGTTTTTGAGTGGTTACGCTATGAGGACGAGGGATACTGAACTAGATTTTGGCCCATCCATGTTTTGTTTTACCTGTCATAAACGCGGTGCTCTTTCGAAAACCCTCCGTCATTTCCGTCGCTGTCGCCACCCAAGTCGAATTCAGAGTCACGACGAGCTGAAACAATAATTTAAGGTTAGTGCCGAAACTGGTCGCGAATATTGTTTGTTTGTTTCCAACGCCTACTTTAGGCATTTCTGCTTTAAGCAACCCTGTCAGCCTGGCGGGGGGATTGAGTCTGCTTGTTAAATGGAGGCGCCCTAAGGGCAGACTCCTTCACCTCGGGGGAAAGGGAGGTTGATTGACAGGGTGCATTGTAAGTGTTTCCAACGCCTCCTTTAAGCAACCCTGTCAGCCTGGCGGGGGGAGTGAGTCTGTTTGTTAAAGTGAGGCCCCCTAAGGGCAGACTCCTTCACCTCGGGGGAAAGGGAGGTTGATTGACAGGGTGCATTGTAAGTGTTTCCAACGCCTCCTTTAAGCAACCCTGTCAGCCTGGCGGGGGGAGTGAGTGTGTTGGTTAACTTGAGGCACCCTAAGCGCAGACTCCTTCACCTCGGGGGAAAGGGAGGTTGATTGACAGGGTGCATTGTAAAGTCACACAAGATTTGTATTTGTTAGATAGGTTAGCACGCACCAGCTACACAACTATCAAACCGGACAGGTCGGTGAGCTATATTTTATAAATGATGTAAAACTCTTTTGGAGCCAAACTGACCTTTCTTAATACGTTTATATTTCTTTCCAGGTTGGCCACTCTTCACCCCACCCAACTGCCTCTTTATCGCTGGCTTCACCTGAGGAGGAGTAGAGACAGGAGTAGTTGCGACACAAGAATTCAGCGACTGATTAAAGATCGGTGTGGCAGGTGATGAATTAGCCGACGATTTAACTTGCGAAGCTACCGGTGATTTAAGTGTATATTGCGTAGTTGCTGTCGTGGAAGATGTCAGTTGTGCTGTAGGAGTTGGTTCAACAACAGCTAGTTCATTCTTCTCGTTTATAGTTAAGCACGTTGACTGCCCGCTAAGTATCTCGCGTACGTACTGTTTGGCTTTCACACAGTCTCCTTTGGCGCGTATAAGACATTTCTCGATTATCTAGAACATTGACAAAAAACAAATACAAATAATATATATTGGAGACAATAGTGCACTTGCGGAAAAACCCGCCCCCAGATCAGCTAACACCCATACGCAGTTGTCTGACGCTCAGGTCTTAGGTCTCCTAGGGAGATGAGACTCGGTTTTTGACAAGCTGCCCCGGGAGATTAGAACACTGGATGTGGTAAAGGTTTCTTCAGGGGCCGTCCGTCGGCTACTGTTGAAACAAGTTCCCTACTCGGCTAGGGAATTTTTGACGAACCCGATAATACGGTGATTGTGTTCTTTATTTATTTATTATTATTTTGTTTTAGACGACAGAAATTAATGCCGACGCCCAGAAGCTAGCCCTAGCTAGCTTGAAATGGCATGAATATAACTGATTTAACTAATTATGCATTTCGAAAAATTACTTCGGCCACGTCATGAGGAACGAAAAATATCGTCATCGAATCTTCCATTCGACTTCCCGGCAGAAGAACATCCTGGTTGAAAAACCTGAGGCAGTAGTTTGGCAAGCGCACAACTTCCCTTTTCAGAGCAGCAGTCTTCAAACTGTAGCAAACTTCGTAGTATGCACAGTGTTGAATTAATTGTGTGACTTTATTACGTTCACAAAGCGGTTCGGAATCCACTATAATCAGGAGGACCACCTTGTCAGTCAACTCCCTTTCTTCCAGAGGTGAAGGAGTCTGCCATTACGGTGCCTCAAGTTATGAAACAGACTCACCCCCCCCCCCCCCCCAGGCTGACACGGTTACTTATAGCAGAAATTAATGCAGGAACTGGAAAACAATTAAAAAATCAACTCACGGAAGGTTCAACGGACTTGAAGAATTGCTTAAGGCCTATGAATCCTGCTTCGTTAAAAGGGGGTTCAGGTTCAGGTTCATTAGGAGGTTCGTCCGTAGGTACAACTTCTTGATTATTTGTTTTTTCTTCACATAAACTGAATACATCGTGTATAATAGGAGTATTAAAATCCCCTTCATTGGGCCCCTTCTCGTCATCTGAATCCACTAAATCAACGAAATTTTCCATCATTTTACTGGTCTGAAGAACAACCTTGCAATCTATAAAAGGCAACGGGAATTATTTACTTTAGCTACCACAAGTAGTTTTTTTTCAAACTTGGCATTTTGGCCGAGCAATGCTTGGGGCTAGAATAATCTAGTTCAATAGAAGGTCCGATTTAACCTGATCTGAAGTATAAAATAATGCTCTATCTAATTCTCACGATAATATGCAAAACAACTGATATATTTTGTCGAAATAATTATGTCAGAAAAACCCTGACCTACCTACTGCAAGTTATTAGAATTGAGTTTGAAGGTGCACTTTCCAGACAAGGCAATATGGTAAAAGTCCATTAATTTAATGCATACCTGGCAAATTTCCATGATTAAAATTGTGGTTTAAGAGAGGTAACGGTTTTTTCTGAAACCTGAATTGCCGCAAATTGCTTGAAAGCTTGGATGGTTGAGATTCGGTAGTGGAATCCATTGAAAGCATAGTAGCCTCAAGTATTGCTCTCTATTATTTAAAACAAAATTCTGGTAATATTAATACCGTTTACACTTCAGCAATTAGAAACAAGTAAAATTAACAATTTGTCAGTGATAAAGTAAGAAATATAACTGAAGATTTAACTTTTTTTCACGCACATGATTTCGAAAGCGTCAAAATCTGTCAAATTGAAAGTACCAACATTACAAATCTTACAGCTTTGAGCGGACATCACTGGGACATCATCATCAGTCAGTGCTGCCAACATTTATTTCAAATAAACGCGCCAAAGCTATAAGAAGTTTTAAATATTAATTATTTGATAGACGTCGATTACTTATTACTTCAGAATTTTTCAATTTACAATAACCGTACCTTTAAATCTGAAAATGTGAACATGCACCTGTTTTGATAAGTTAGACGTCTTTATTCAACGAGTAGATATTTTATAACCTGCGCACCAAATACAGAACAGATCGATGAAATTGGGAAGCTTCCTTTGGAAATATGAAGATGCCGATTTTATTATGATACTGCTTTACTAATTCTTTTTATATAACAAGACACAAAATGACGCCTTTTGACGATTTCATGTACTTAATGAACGCTGTGTTGCTCGGAGAAGAACCAGTAAGTAGAGACCTACTGTTCCATACATTTCAAATAATATAAGGCGGGGTTTCCACCGACCGGCTAGGGCTAAATACAAATACGGTGACGTGGTAACAGACATTCAAGACTTAGGCGGTGTTTCCACCGACCTCGCATTGCAGAATGCAAGTGGCATTGACGGAAATGTTTGTTTTACTCTATGCCATAGTTAAAATTGATCAATGATCATAGAGTAAAATCACAAACACACAAACTATAATTAAAAAAGGCGTCATGGGATATGTCAATTACAAACATTTTAATAGATTACTATAAAAAGAAAAACAAACATTTCCGTCAATATCATTTGCATTCTACAATGCGAGGTGGGTGGAAACCCCGCCTAAGTCTTGAATGTCTGTTACCACGTCACTGTATTTGTATTTAGCTTTAGCCCTAGCCGGTCGGTGGAAACCGCGCCTTACCGTAATAATACCGTACCATAGCATACATCTCTTTTTTTATAGACCCCCGTTCCTAAACGCTGCAGGCAAGCGAGCAGTTAACTTAGAATAGGTAGGTACGGTAGCTCTATGCAGGTTCGTAACCACGATTTTATTTCGGTGAGGGCTGCGATGCTACTTTAGTACTGTATATAGTGAAAGCACGTCTAGAAAGTTCAATTCTATCTAGTGTAAAGTCGTAACATTTCGGGGGGAGGGCGGCTGCATTCCCCCTGCTGGTTATAATATAATACGGTATATATTATTCATAGACATAAACGTAATTAACCTACATAAAAGGAAGTAGGAAACTTAAACTAGGCCTAGAAGTTGTAGTATGAAGGGCCGGCCATTTTTTTTTTTTATAGAAATTATAGGCTTTCTACAGAGAAATTTGGTTATAGACTTCCTGTAATGTCTTGAAGGCCATTTTATGGAGCTAGGCCTACTTATAGTTGCCCATAGATCCCTTGTCCAATGCCAACGACCCCATGGATTTCGGACAACTGGTATATGCCCTCAATGTCAACCGACACCGGCTACAAGCGATAATGGACAAGTTGAGACAAGCTTACCATTCACGCAATGAAGCAGGCGAAAGTACAGATACGAGTCGATAGACTTCCTACTACCAATTAACTTCTAAAACTGCATAAATAATACCTAATTAATTGCGCAACGAAAATGTACGAAATCCTTTATATTAACTACTTACTTTACTTTATCTAACGCCCGAACGTGGTAGTTCAACCATTCGTCGCCGAGCTTCCCAATAGCGGTTCACCAAGTCATCGTTCAGGTAGGTGAGAGCCGTGCAGTCCCTCAGGTGGTCTTCGTCCATTCTTCCACCGTGACATAGTGGACATGTGTCATCGGCGGCAAGGCCAATGCGGTGTAGGTGGGCCTGAAGGTAGTCATGGCCGGTATTGAGGCGGAATCTAGCAACAGCTTCAGCTCTCTCAAGGTTCCTACAGATGGGTCCCACTGTAGCAAGATTCTCCCACTTTTTGCCAGTGTTTAGGGTCTTGAGGGTGTTCTTCGTGGCACTGCAGATTGCTGCATTTATTTGGCTCTTGGCTCGGTTCAGGGTTAGTGGCACGTTAGGTTGGTCCATTTCCGCTCCTTCCTTGGCTTTCGCATCAGCTTTTTCATTGCCATATATTCCCACATGGCTAGGTACCCACTGTAGGGAGGCTGCCCACCCTGCCGAAATGAATTCCTCCAGTTTTTTTCGGCAATTGATTGTCTCCTCATCTCCTTTATATTAACTAAAAAAAATTGAATTATTCGTAGTCTCGCTAATACACCTACTCGTATCTGCTATGTCCTACTTAAAATTGCAATTTCATTTTCAGACTATTGAAGACTTCATTCTCCTAATTGGAACGTTCGTGGCTTTCATAGCGTTCATTTTGTGGTGTTGCTTCCCAGTAGCACCAAAAGTTCAAAGTCCTAATGTCTCGCCGCCTCAAGACTCCAAGTCATTTAACCAATACAAAAGAATGGATAGCTGCTTTCGGTACGAAATTTCAAATTCTTAGGATTAAAACTTAATAATATAAGTGAGCGCTAGTTAGAACAGTAATTATAATTATCTTGGGCTGTCTGATCGACAGGCAAGAAAGTATGGCCTAGTGTAACAACGAAACGGTATAACTACAGTACGGTACATGTACGGTACTGCATATGCGTTGATTTCTTTTTTTAAATAGTCCTTCTGGGCTGCGTTGAAATAAAGTGGCCAAATCGAATGAAAGATACGGCATTGTCAGTATAATACAGAAGCATAGGCTAAAAGACAATTTAAATAGGCTACAGGTACAAAAGTAAATACGGTAGGTACCGCAGTATCCAGTTCGGTGGTTAAAAAAATTTTAATAAATAAATAAATTTGCTTGTACTATGCGCGAGTCTGAACACACCTTGGGATTGGAGACATGTCGTAGCTCGAGACAAGTACCGTACCTATCTATAAGATTACTTAAAGAAGCGACTGAAGAAGTCAATCGGATCTAAACAAAAACACTTCGTGTAAAAACGGGCCAAGTTCCTAACACCGATCTTGCAAAAAGCTTAGCCATTCAAAGTAATGAGATCTTAAATTTGGCCAAGTTCTTTGGCCATCTAAAGCTATGAGATAGGGATGAGGGTCAAGTTCATAGGTCACAGGATTTTTCAAACAAAATATATGGCTGCGTTTTAGATAACTTGGCCTGACAAATGATGTTTTAGGACTGTGCTATTCAAAAGCAGTCTCATTAATTCATTGTGAACCAATATTTCGATACCGTCATTAAGGCTAGAATACAATTACTGGGTCGCCTACTCGTATGACAATAAGACGCTCCTGATGAAGTTGAGCTATTTTTTAGGTTAAGAGCCTGGCCAAGTTATCTAAAACGCAGCCATATATTTTTTTAAATCCTGTGACCTATGAACTTGGCCCTCATCCCTATCTCATAACACTTCCGCGTACGTTAATACATTCATTAAATTGTTTGTATGCGATTCACCTTATAATAACAAACAAAAACAAAAACGTGCACCATGTATCATACATACGCAATGTGATGTACACCATAGTGAAATACTGTGTGGCATTATGGTTGAATACAGTTTACACTGCAGCTTGTAAACAAAATGTAATGTAATGCAAATTATGGCTGTATTTAGTTAGCTGCCTTCCGAGTTGTTAAAAACTAATAGCGTTTATACTAGTTCTGCATATAGACCTACTACTAACAGCTAGTAGTTTCGAACCTTAACTGCGCAGAATGCGGATTATTCAGTAATTTCACAGGGTTGAAAACTTTTCAACCTACTGTAACTCTGTAATAGGGATAACGAAACGATTGTGGACGATTTTAATGAGGCATTCTACTGGCTCAGTCGTGGAAAACGATGAGATAATAAGTATAGCGATTTAACGACTTCAGTGGCAAGGTGGTAGCGTGCTTGTACTTGTGCGAGTCTCTACACACCTTGCGGTCGGAGACGTGTCGTAACCCGATAAAAGTACCTATTAAGGAGTCTGCCCACTACACCGTATCATACCATGACCGTAATAGGAACGTGTCAGGCAAAAAAAATTTCTTTGTATAGAAAAGCATGACACTACGCCCACTAGACCGTTCCGTCACCGACCAGTACCGTCGCGTGCCATGCACGAAACGTTAAGAATTGTCGACGAGAATATTTTGCCGGTGCCGATACGTTCCGCGCGGTAGAAACTGCGTTACCCTCTTGGTGTCATACGGGCATCACACGGGCATTAAACGCCGTCGATTCGTTTCAGTGGGCAAAGCAAGCCATATCGTATTGCTTTCCGTGTTTGATAGCAAGGTAGTGTAGTGGGCAGACTCCTTTAGGTTACTTAGTGAGGCGACTGAAGAGGTTAACCGGATACATTCATTAAATTGTTTGTACGCGTTTAACCTTTAAAAAAAAAAAAAAAAAAAAAAAAAAAAATACGGCGGTGTGAATTGACCCAACATAGTACGTAAGACCTATTTAAGAGCATTTTAGAAGAAACTATCCCTCATTAACTCACAAGTAACTTGTCTAGAGCAGTTTTGCATGATTGAAGGGTTCTAGGCTATGCATCTCTCTTCGTAGGAGTAAAAAACGCCGTGGGTCTAAGCTTGACGACTGGTAGAGGATCCTCTCTATTGAATATTGCTCTATTTCGGTGCTGTGGTCAGAAACATACCCGCCAGCCACGTTTTCCCCCACCAATGAAGCCTGAAGGTAAGGTACGCATTAGGGCTGAGACAGTCAAGGGCGGAACAGCCGAAAATTTAGGGGGGGGGGGTCAAACGTTTTTTGTAAGGTTAAAAGGTAATTTTTTTGGTTCAATTTTTTTCTATCTTATGAATTTACTCATTTAGGGGGGGGGGTCATGACCCCCCTGACACACCCCCCCCCCCCCCCCGTGGATCCGCATATTGGGCTGAGTGAGTTCAGGTCCGGCGGAAAACTATTCCTTCATGTCAAGATTCAACCCTCGACCTTCTGTGCCATAATAGTTCTTAGGAGTACCAACCTACCTACCTACCTAGTAATGAATTATGACATGTTTGAGTGTTTGAGTGAGTGTCGCACACTTAAGATTACTAATTTTACTTGTTTGCGTAAAGATAACGGCTTCAAATTAGGTTCACGTTTTATATCCATACACTGAAGGGCCGATGGAGATTGTATGTACGCATACGGTAGGCCAATAACATCGGGCTATGTCTTCAGAAGACAAAATATGTCATGAAATACTAATCGTAGAGTTGTCAAGAATATCAGGACAAACAAGAAATTTTTCTGAGAAATTTTGATACATGATATGTAAATTTTTCTAACACAGATTGCCGATTGGCCAAAATGATTGAATTTGATAAGCACAGTACAACTACCGATTAGTGTAGTAGTCCCGAGGAAGGGGTTCAAGAAATGTGGCCAATTAGTGTATGTCATATACCAAAATGAAATATAGAGAAGCATTTCTGCCAATTTAACGCATAGATCTGTTGTCGACGGCTCTACGATCGATAAAATTGATTTTGTAAAAAAATCGCGAGGTGGCTTTTATGAAACAATCGAACACCCCTCAGTCGTTTTTTTTTTTTTTTAATAAAATCCAATTTCACTGGAAATATTAATGGTAGAGCCACGTAAAGTAATTTCAAAATGTTGAGGAACTTTACTTTATAACATTTGATTTTTAGCTCCACAATCGACATTTCCTGAGAAATTTTATTGTTATTACATCCGTAAGGTTTGTCTCATATTGTAACTCCCCAGAATCGCTCGAAAAGTCTCGGTAAGTAAAACTGGACGGCATCACCAAGTTCCAAATGCATGGCGGAGCCATTAGCCAGTATTCGTAATGGAGACTTTTTAAGCAATTGTGGGAGCGACCTTAATGCAAAAGGTTCGTGTTCAAACAAAGAGAATCGTTTAGGATGATTGTTAAATTGGCATCTGGCGTACTGTATGCGTCTTTGTTGCATACTCAAGCTATCATTCTCCACTGTAAATAGATCTACAGATCAAATTACTGTACGAGGGTACAATATATTCGTTACATTAAAAAAAGCTTTTAGTTTAATGTGCATTTTTGTATTGTATGTGTCATCACTGTTTAATCGTATAAAATTAATTCCTCTTGTCACAGCCCAAAAAGATAGGAAAATAGCCGTATGATGAGAGAGGTGCAGTCAAATTTTTAGTTTTCGCGAGTGGCAACCCTAACGTAGGTAACTGCGATAAAATAAAATCGCATCCCCCAACCTTAACTTAGGGCCATTAGAAACTAGGCCACACCAATCAGGGGGTTGGATCCTGTACGAAAGTGAAACGATGCACCTCTCAGTTAGATAAGTATAGGGGATGCGACGGGCCAATCACAGCGACAGCTAAAAATTGAACTGCACCTCTTTCCATAAGTTACGGTGAAGCACCGTACCCTCCCTGTTGGATTTTCTACAAGAAAGTTCCCCAACTTGGTGATTGGATGAAATACGCTCAAACTGGTTTGACTATTGTAGAACTACCCTAATTTGAGCCATACGTCACAGCAGAAAAATCGCGGTAAGTTGACTAAGACATACTTTGCAAGTGTCACGCGAACAAGAGTAATCTTTTAAGTGATACTTACGATGCGAGGTTTCAGCAACAAGTCATTCCTTGTTCTTAAGTCTTATAAAGATGTGAAATTAGTCAGATGAAAAATCACCAGCGAAAGCATATCATGACTCATGACATATCATGACAACAGATGACTGTTGTTCGCGTAACACTTGTACAGTATGCCTCAGTCAACCTACCGTGATTTTCTGCTGTTACGTATGTCTCAACTCAGCGTAGTTTTATTATATCAAGTCAATGCAACGTGAATAGCCTGATTATTTATTATGCCGTTCATTTTTTATATTTCGTATTAGGTCCAATGAGACTTTCCCAGTACCGGTACCTAAAAATGTGAGAGCTTACTCAAGGCGCCTATAATAAGGTTTTTAATGATTGCGAAGGGCTATTTGAAAAATAAAATGTTTTTTAAATCAAATTAAGGCCTTCTATTTCCTGCCTCACTATTCAACGAATTATCATTTGGTTGGCATTATGTTGGTAGCTCAATTACAATAAAAAAATGTTTGTAGGAAATCTCCAAAATTAACTATGCAGCAACGACATGAGTCTTAAACGGAAGCCGAAATTTTACACTATCTAAAATAGTTTGCGTTTTAATTTTTGCGCATTTATGCAATGCGATGGATACAGAAGCCGAGTTGCTGCTGACGGTTAAGAAACAAAAACTAACATACATGTGATGAGGAACGAAAAATATCGCCTTCTGCATGTAATAGTCCAAGGATAGACGAGGGCTCCCAGCAGAAAATGAATATCCCAGTTGAAAAACCTGAGTCAGTGGTTGGACAAGAGCACTACTTCCCATTTCAGAGCAGCAGTCTCCAAGGTACAAATTTCCATAATGATGGCCAATCCTCGATAGAAGAGGCATTTAAAGAAGAAGATGTAATGCAAATTAATTTATATCGTAGAAGTTAAGGTTCCACGTTTTTGGAAACATAGCTCGGGGGGACGAAGTGTGACAAAGTGAATGTGGAAAACATTACTGAAATAAGTGTCACGTTCGCTTCAATTAGTGGTCTAACAGTAGCCCTTTTTTATTAGGTATATTATAAATTGCAACAATAATAGTTTTGACAACCGTAACGAACTGAAAAATTCTAAAACCATGCTAATCATCAAATGCTACCGATTTTGGACAACCCAATGCGTGTCTGCCTGGACACGCGAAGTAAGTACTGTAAGTATCAAATGCTACCAACGGAATTCGGTTCGTAGGGTCCATATACCTTCTCCGGAGGGTGTTCTGAAGAATTCACAAATTTCTTGGAGGAGGGCCTTGAAAAGAGGCGATTTTCCCGCAGGCAGTTTGTCTTGGAATCTGTAAGGAACATCAATGTATTATAGTTTTTAAGTTTGAAAGCCATCTAACAATCACAGCTGGTTTAAGTCCTGATTACTTCTGGGTGAGTTTGAACAGGTAAGAGTTGCCTTGTCCATTGGGACTTCCATGGAAGTTGGTGGAAATCAACGAGAATAAAATAGAATATATGGCATCAAACCATAAGTTTAGTATTGCCGATTGCAGTGAAACGTAGCGGGAAATCTGGCATCTCCGCGATGGGGGTATGGCAAACGAAGCGTTTCCACGTTGTAGGGTTATAAAAAAAGGAAATAGCGGCAAATGAAAAACAAGTGAACAATTCAAGTAAGTAAGTTCTGCGCACATGACTCGTTCTTTTTAAAAGTTTTGAGCTAGCCCATTCCTGAGTATATTTTTCCACCTGTCAATACCAAGAGCTGGGGAGGTCCCGATACAATTAGTCGTGACGCAATGTTAAAGAAAAGTGAGAAAAGTTAAATACTTCTACTTACTTTTAGTTTAACATCGCCTTTGCCCTCAGGGAGGGTCCGCGGCACGGCAGCGGCGTTTCCAAACAACTCTGTTTAGAGCTTCTTCCTTGTTCAGAGCAAGAGTCTTGTCTTCTTCGATTTTTCTGGGGAGTGTCATTTTCGGTCTTCATACGCTGGCCACACTACTAGACCTGACCTAGTCCTAGTTCACCCAGAAGTTGCAGCAAAAACGAAAGCGACACTGAAGGAAGACGCATGTGGTTGTGGCCACAGAGCAATACTAGTTAAAATAGTATCCCACCGTAGGCCTATTAATAGAAGAAAACTCCCTAGGTGGAATCTCAAGAAAGCAAAATGGGACAAATACGCCAAGGTAACCAATAGACTGTTAACTCCGGAAATTATCACGGACTGTCCCGACTCTTCCTTTAAGACGTTTTGTCAATTAATAATAAAAGCGGCCCACGAAAAAATATCTGCCAGACGCATGGAAAAAAGGCGAAATAATCCCCCTCTTAAAAAAAGGGAAACCACCCAACTCTCCAGACAGCTACAGGCCGATAGCACTTACAAGCGTCTGTTGCAAACTTGCAGAAAGGATGGTCGCGAATAGACTTACCAGTTACATTGAAAAACATAAACTAATTGACGACGCTCAGGCTGGTTTTAGGAAACGAAGAGGTACAATAGACCAAGTGATTACATTCTCCCAGATGGTGAAAGTTGGTTTTCATCACAAAATGACTACAGCTGCGGTGCTGATTGATTTTAAGGCGGCCTACGACAGAGTGTGGAAGCGAATGCTCCTACACAAGCTGCAGAAAATGGGAGTATCAGGACATCTCTTCAAATGGATCATAGCTTTTTTATCACACAGGCAAATAAGGGTCCGACACCATAGTGCTATGTCACGATACAGAATTCAACGTGAAGGCCTACCCCAGGGGGCGGTACTCAGCTGCACCCTCTTCAATATTATGATAAATGACATAATCGCCGTTATGAAGAAGATACCAGGAATAGACGCGCTAATGTACGCTGATGATCTTCTAATTTGGGCCACAAGTAGTAACTGGCAAGCATTAGAAACTGTCCTAAACCAAGCGCTCTCCGCCCTGGCTGAATGGGCTGACCAAAATGCAATGACAGTTAGCGCAGAAAAAACAGTGTGCCAGCTTTTTACCCTATCGACAAAAAAGAAAAAAATACATCTGCACTATAAAGGCTCTCTTCTTGAGGAAAAATCAATCACGAAATACTTAGGAGTATCCTTAGATTCGAAGCTCACATGGAAAGACCAAATAGAAGACGCAGCAAAAAGAGGAACAAACCGATCCAGACTACTTAAGCGGCTATCAGCAACGACATGGGGTTGCACGCAAGATGTTCTTGGAACTACCTATAAGTGCTATGTACGGCCAGTCATGGAATACGGAGGAGAGGCTATGAGTACGGCTAGTAAGGCACAGCTGTTGAAACTTGACAAAGTCCAAAACACAGCTCTTCGTAAAATCACTGGTGCTACGAAGTCAACTCCAATTACGGCAATGGAGCTCCAAGCGGGAATCCAACCCCTGGAAGCCAGGAGGGACATGGCCCTGTTAAAGACATGGGAGAGGATGAAGCGAACGAGGGCCAGTTTTTGGAACAATTACAACCCAGCCTCAAACCGTCTTGCAACCCAGCGAGGACCCCTGACCAGAGCTAAGGAACTTGCAGTCAAGTACAACATCAATATAGGAGAACCCGAGCAAATGCCTTTGTGCCACAAGATCCAGAACTTCCTACCAGAGAAGTACCTCTCTCTATACAACCACAATGCACCAAAATCTCAATCATTACCAGACCATCTTCGGAAGGCAGCTTATCAAACACTGCGTGAAAGATATCCTGAAACAGAATGGCTCCACATATATACAGACGGGTCCTGTGTTCCTGGCGCTGGAAAAACTGGAGCAGGCTACTACTGTCGACTCTTTTGAGGGCTTTTGCGCTGTCGGCGCACCCCTCAGTAACATTGACGGGGAAATAGTGGCAGTTGAGAAGGCAATTGAGAGACTTGGGGACACTCAAACCCATGAAAAAGTGGTATTCCTAGTGGACTCAAAATCGGCCATTGAAGCACTAACGTCCAACACATATACAGAATGTCCCTTCACATTTAAGTGCAGACAGTCACTCAGCAATCTAATGGAGCATGGGACAACAGTAGCCTTGCAGTGGATCCCTAGTCATGTCGACATCAATGGAAACGAGAAGGCAGACTTCCTCGCAAAGATGGGCACACATCTCCACCAACCAACTGGCCGGTCGTCCCTTGCATCAGCCAAGAATGCCATACAGTTAGCAGTGCGTAGGAAAATCATTAGCACTTCTAAACAAGCGGCAGAAGGTAAGAGATGGAACGTACTGGCTTCAAGACCCATCAACAGAACTCTACCACGACCTACATTCGTCGCTGTCTTCCGCACCACCACCGGACATGACCTTCTAGCAGCCCACCTGAACAGAATAGGCATCCTACAGTCACCGGCCTGTCCACTTTGTGACTTCCACACCATGGATGCATCCCACTTATATAGCTGCCCAATACTGACCGAGGGAAGGCGGACACTACCACTAACAGGAGCACCACTCACGGCACATCTATACTGGTCAGCGCGGCGCTTAATGGCAGAAATGCCAAGAGCGGGCGTTGGCTAGTAAGTAAGTAAGTATTTTCGGTCTTCCCCGGGGGCGGGGTCCAGGGAGTGTCATGTTCTGAATAGGCTTTAGGAGGGATGTTTCCTTTCTGCTCTGGACCTGGCCCCACCAGCTGAGTCTTCTTTCTCTTAGTTTCAGTGCGACATCATCTTCATTTAAGTAAAAATTAGATATAAACGAGAAATCACAAATATTACTTACTTTTCAAGTATTTCATGGGTGGTAGCATGGTTATCTCTAGGCGTTCCAAATGATATAAAATTTCGAATATCTGTCAACAAGTCACTGTGCTCTTCAACAGGAGCCGGCGGTTCACCACAGTCCTCTTCTTGTAGTAATCGATTCCTTTCTCGAATCCGTGCAATTAATTCCGCAGCGCTCATCGCGCCACCCTGAAATCAGCATTAACGTATTCCTTGCTGAAATCATAGTTTGTTGGTAATGGAACGAACGATGATTGTGTTCGTGGCAAGCATTAGGTATGGAAACGGGCACAATTTAAGAGGAGACATTCTCACTGTAAATTGTTTCTGATGCACTAAATAGGGGTTCCCTCTGACCTGGTCATCTTTTATTAATTTCACCTAAACTACAGTGCTAGGTCCTTACACGCCAAACTAGTAGGTAGATAAACGTAAGATGATAAGGTTCGGGGCAAACATTAAAATAGTAAAACGGATACAATTTTAGAAGACTCATTCTCACTGTAAATTATTTCCATAGCATTACTGGCCATCTTACATTAATACATTAGGGGTATTCACTCTGTTTGGTTTTCCCTAAGGGAAATTAGGAATAGAACTCGTTTTTCTACGTTGAAAAATAATTGCCATGGCAACGTGTATCTCTACGTTTCCGACTTAACCCGACCTAACCTAACCTACCTCCAAAATTTCTTTGCCTTCGGCTATAAACTTATGAACATCTGCTGTAGTCCACCTCTTGCCATATGTTGATGTTTTTTTATTACTTTCTGTCGTAGAACCCATTTAAAAAAAAAAATAAAAATAAATAAAAACCAAAATTCAAATGCAAAACAACAACAAATATGGCCGTTTGGCGTTTTCGATTCCCCAAGCTCAGTTTACCTAACCAAGTAGTTGGGTAAAGTGTGGGAGTGTTTTTAAATACGTTTCCTTATTTTTCTACGTAGACAAACTGGAGTTCTTATTCCTACATTCCCTTAGGGTAAACCAAGTCACAGCAGTGAAGTGAATACCCCTATTAACCTCTACTACCCCCCCCCCCCCCCCATAGTAAACAACAACGCCATTGCATGACAGGAGAATAAATGCTGGTTTATAAATAAACCACAGGCAATAGAGAAGCTTCCTTAACAGTATAGAAAAGTAGTACAGCTAATGATAATAGCATACCTGAGCTGGTTCAGCAGCAGCAGGGGCTTTTTTTCCAAACCTCTTAGCCCCAAACCTGGGTTTTTGCAGCGAGGTCTGCTGCCTTGCTTCCGCCATTCTTCTTTGGTATTCCCGTCTTGATTCTTTCAGCGCCTTCACGGCCTCTTTAGCGACTTTATCGGCTTCTGCTTCAACGAGGGCATAGTCTGATGGGCCACCCTCCATTATTTTATCGTGCCTTAGAGCAGTTTGAATGCCTATATAACAGTATACAAGTTATTAACTTCCACCATCAAATGAAATCCGGAAGACAATTTAAGTTGTCCGACGCTCCGAAGTAAATACGGGTTCTCTTGAAAAAGGGGCAAGCTCCGGCTTGTCGCACCACCTCTGTCCAGACACCTCGACTTTTGTCTTAGTATTATCGGCTTAAGAGATCTTCTTCAGCTTCAATAATTAACAAAAAAAATGTATTTTACAGGTATAAAATATATGACTTTATTTACGCCGGACCGCCCTAGAACGCCATCTCTAGGCGAAAAATGATTGTTGCCTTCTCTACTTCACACCCAAATGGTTAAAAGGGAAATAATTTAAAAGTAAGGCTACAATACCTGATTTAGAAAATAGCTTCTTTAAAATATATTCATCTTGCTTAGCATGATCAATTCCTTCCGATTCCTCTTGCTGTTTGAAAACTTCGTGCTTCACAAGATGAGGAACTTTTTCACCTTCAAACCACGCCTCTCTTCTTTTCTTCTTATCTTTCTTATGCTTCCTTTTCTTTGGCGGTGCAATTTCTTCCGTTTTTGGTTCACTTGCCAAATTTCCTAATGCTATTTTTTTACTTAATTCTTGAGCCATTTTCTTCATTGCATCTATTTTTTCTTGTGTCAGTAAGCTTACGGGCTTGGTGATTGGTTTAGAATCAAGTGACATCTTTTTCTTAATTTTGGATACCTTGAATTAGTTGAAAAACCTCTTATTTTTCACTCATTATGACATCTGACATGTTATGGAAAACTAAGCCAACCAGCAAGGGCGGATTTTGCCCCCAATTTAGGGGGGGGGGGGCAGATTCAGTGGATTATAACATTAAAAAACATTATTATTTTTAATTCCCACTGTAAACCCATATTACCTACTGTACGTTCATTTTTTTTTTGGGGGGGGGTCCAGACCCCCCCTAAAATCCGCCCTTGCTAGCTAGTGTGTTAGCTAAACATACTTTGGGGTTTGTTAAAACGGGTTGAAGCGACGCTGCCATCATGACAATGCAGAGACGTCAAGACATGCAGAGTAGTGGTAAGGACTCTGACTTTCTCCCGAAAGGTTGTTGGATCGAATCCTACACTTGCTACATTTTCTGGCCATGCTTCGGAGGGCATGTAAAGCAAGCGGTCCCGGGCCTTTCTAGTTGAGTGTAAGAGAGGGCTTCATTGCCCTAACTCCGCTAGGTTGGCTTAGTATTAGAACAAAAAAAGTCCTTATTTATTTATTTATAGACGTTTGCCCCTCAGCAAACTCCTGACCTATACCTCCTCGCGGTGAGGGGCGGGCAACGTCAACATTCAAGGACGGCTAACACAGGCAGGTACCGAGTGGGGTTCGGTCAAAGACCCCCCACCTAACTCCGTAGAGTTAGGGCATGGGCACCCTCGTGTCCATGGGAGACGAAAAGCTCCCTAAAGGCGGACGAACTGGATCCTGGCAGCAGGTGACGGTCAACGGCATAGGATGCGGAAGGCAAGGGGAAACCACCGCATTATAGGCTCAAGTGGCATCCCAAGAACCAGCGACCATGTATAATTCGAGGCATCGAAGTCACATGTTGCTGCTAACCAGCCATCCGGCTGTGACTTGAAGAAGAGACGTTTGAAAATTGGTTTAAACAGACTTTACAAGTATATTCCAATTTACTAGGCACGTTACTCACTTTTTCCCTGTGGCTACTGCCCTTCGATACGTTGACCTCTGATCCAGTCCCTGCGAAAAGCGCGGAAGTCTCAGTAAGATCAGTTTCCTTCAGTGTAAAAAGCTCGTATAAGTCGTTGCTTTTGAAGAATCTGCGCTGTCTGGGATCTTTTAACACTTTATTAGTGAGAAACTGCTTAAAAATTTGACGATGATAGATTTTTTCTTCAATAGTTCCCGAAGTAACAAGGCGATATATTGTAACCTGCGGCAAGAACATATTTGTAGTGCAACGGCAGTCATTTGGGAACAAAATTACTGATTAATTATTGGGTTATAATGTAATACCTATAGCGGATCCCGAGTATTTCTAACTGAGTTTACACCTGCCTAACCTGCCCCCATTCATTGATGGTCAGCCATAGTCCAGGTAGTAGAGAACTATGAAACGGAAGTTAGAGGATCGAGACTCGAATTAAGAGGAAAACTATTCCGCCTGACTTAGGTCCACCCAACACTAATGGTTGCCTTACCTCCACCGGTAGGTGAAAACAAGGCTGTCGGACATGTTGCAGGCCACGACTTCCCAATAGAGCGGTCAAAGGAGAGGATCCCTTACCAGTCTAGGGCTGTCGTGCCACAGTGCTTTTTTCTACCTGTCTCGTTCTTAAGGCGCCCATTCCACCGACCGGCTAGGGCTATTTACAAAAACGGTGACGTGGTAGCAGACATACTTAGACAGACAGACTTAGGTGGCGTTTCCACCGACCTCGCATTGCAGAATGCAAATGACATTGACGGAAATTAGAATTTTTCTTTTATAGAAATCTATTAAAATGTTTGTACTTAACATATCCCATGACGCCATTTTTTAATTGTAGTTTGTTTGTTTGTGATTTTACTGTATGATCATTGATCAATTTTAATTATCTGCAATGCGAGGTCGGTGGAAACCCCGCCTAAGTCTTGAATGTCTGCTACCACGTCACTGTTTTTGTAAATAGCCCTAGCCGGTCGGTGGAATGGGCGCCTTAACAAAAAAGAAGGGACACATTGATAAAGAAATGTAAGGTACTAGAGAGGTTTTATATTTATGCATACTACATCTTTACAAGATCCAGCATATGCCTATGGAAATGAAGAAACACTTAATGGCTTCCAATAAATTTTACATGCGAAGTAGTGACAGTGAGGACCTAGTGCACAACCGACAAGAGAAGTGTTTATTGTTGTTGTTGTTTCTAACGCCTGCTTTCAGCATTTCTGCTTTAAGCAACCCTGTCAGCCTGGCGGGTGGAGTGAGTCTGTTTGTTAACTTGAGGCACCCTAAGGGCAGACTCTTTCACCTCGGGGGAAAGGGGAGTTGACTGACAGGGTGGACCTCCTGATTATAGTGGATTCTGAACCACTTGGGGAACATGGTAAAGTCACATGATTAAATCGGAGGTGACCAGGACTCGACACTAACGTCGCGTGACTGGTATAGTCTCAGCGCGTTGTCATGTCCCACCATGTTCCCCTGCCAACGCTGTACACACTACCAAGTTTGCCGCAGGTTGAAACGTGCTCTGCTCTAATGGATTCAACATGGTGAGGCCGTTGGAAGTGTTTATAGTGGCCAAGGTACTTAACGGACTAAATATACATCGTACCTGCTACGTACGACGGCGACAAACCACTAGGACGACCAAGGATGTCCCTAGAAACAAAAGTGAGGTATGACCTTGGTTTGTCATCAGAAGGTGCACATGACCGTGGCACCTGCAAATTGAAGATCCGTGCCACCGACCCTGTGGGAGGGACAAGGCGCCGTAAGGCGCCTATTCCACCAACGTCAATAGTGATAGTAAATGTAGTATTGACGGAAATTTGTATTTTTTATTGATACACGCCATTCCACTGGTTTTTTTCAACTATTGATCACTTTTGTTTTAATGACACGTATGCACCAAATTTTTGAAATTTGTTTGCATTTGTTTTTTGAAATTTTGTTTGTATTTGTTTTCTTCGTACACTTATTATTTTTAATAAAACCTAATAATAGTAGGAGATCCAAAGTATGATCGACCTTCACCGATCTGTTTAATGGGTGAAAATTGTTTTATAAACAATAAAATATAAAATGTTTGTACTTAACATATCCCACGACGTCATTTTAGTTTGTTATTGTTTGCAACGCGTGATTTTACTCTATGATCATTGATCAATTTTAACTATGGCATAGAGTAAAATTTAAATTTCCATCAATACTACATTTACTGTCACTATTGACGTTGGTGGAATAAGCGCCTTAAAGTAAAGTATGTATATTTATCGTACCTGGTTCTGCTGTCCTATCCTCCATGCTCGCTCACGCGCCTGCATGTCGGTTGCTGGGTTCCAGTCAGGATCATAAATGACTACTCGGTCAGCCCCAGTCAGGTTCACCCCCAGCCCACCAACATGAGTTGTCGCAAGAAACACGAAATACTTTTTATCCTAAAACAATACGAGTTACAAAGTGCATCTTTTACATTATAGAACTATTAGTGTACTGTTCTTGTGTATTGTCTAAACTTTATACTGGTCGTGAGTGATCAGCTATAAAAATGACCAACTACCAGGCTAACTGGATGTCCATTCACAGCGAATGCAATGAAGCAGCACTAACTTGTTTCCCAGTTTAAGCGGGTGGTTCCCCCCACTAGCCCAATACAGTCAAAATCAAGCTATTAAGATGGTCAGGGGTCCAAAGACAATACAATACAATACAATACAATATTTATTTATTTCCTTCAATACAATACATTTTTACAATTATTACATTTTTTCATGGTAAGGGCTCTAAGGGATAAACCTTGCCAGAATTCGGTTGTCAGTCCTACCTGTTGAATTGTTAATTAGTTTTTCATTTCCTATTACTTTTTTTTTTTTTACAATGATAATAAAATAGAATAGATCGCCCCTAACCAAACGTAGGGGGACATTTTAAAGGAAATGTGACCAAGTTGTGAAGTTGCGAATAAGAAATATCGGGGGGAAAAAAAAACAAATGAACAATTCAACAGGCAAAAGAATCGGAGGCGCAGAGGACCCTGTTTACCATAGTTTTTTTTTCCCCTACCGCCTACGCGGTCGACAGGGTGCATATATTTGAAAAAAGAAAACAAAACAATTGTACACTTCAATTGGACCTCATGGGTCCCAAGAAAATGCTTTTATGTTATCAAAAAAGAAAAAAACAAGAATTCATTTTCAATCCAGTTCGCTTATGGATAACGGGTGCCCCGTTAGGAATATAATGGGTGCCCGACGTCTACACTTAATCACGTCTTGTCTTTGAACTTACCGAATTAAACTTGGTAATCAATGGCTGCCGGCTGGAAACACTGGTGCTTCCATCCAGTTTCAAATATTCGTAACCCCGATCCTGTACAAAGGCGACAAGAATATGTAACATCTGCTTGCTTTGGGTAAATATCAGGACACGGTGGCCCTGTTTTTTCCACAGCTCCAGCAAAGTTTTCACAACAATCATCTTACCAGCTCGCTCCCAGTACCCAAATCTCTTTTCTGTGGGAAGTGCATCTGGCTCGTCCTGTAATTTAACCATTTAATTTTAACTAAAGACTAAAGTGAATGATTGGTTCGCGATCTATTTCAATTTAGGTGAACCAATAGAACCACCCTAAGGCGCCGATTCCACCGACCGGCTAGGGCTAAATACAAAAACGGTGACGTGGTAGCAGACATTCAAGACTTAGGCGGGGTTTCCACCGACCTCACATTGCAGAATGCAAATGACATTGACGGAAATTAGAATTTTTCTTTTTATAGAAATCTAATGAAATGAAATGAAATGAAATATAATAGGCCATTATTACCACATACAGTACAATATAGATATAAAGGTACAGTATGTGCTCGGCACCGTCAAAAATACAATTAGGTCTACCATGTAGGCTACATAATATCAAAACATCAAGTCTAGACTATAAACATTTTGACTATTTATGAGTCAATAATTTGAAAAAAAAAAAAAAAAAAAAAAAAACAATGAGAGAAAAGTCCATATCAATAGTTTTAGTTTGACATTCTAATGTTTAATAGGTTTAACTAAAACTTTTCCCATTGGCTCTTTAAATTATCAGTGATAAGATTGGACTTAATATTTTGCCAAAAAGACTAGTTTTGATAAAACAGGCGAAAATATTTTGTCGAGTTCCTATATTCAAATTAATAAATTTACTGATTTCAAAATAATAATTGATTAATGTTAAAATTTTATTTAACATTATATTTAAATAAATTATTTGATATACATGGCATCGCATATGCAACTGTTATTCATAGGTGTTTGACAACAGACAATAGGCACTTATAAGTATGAAGAGAATGTCAGCAGGGAGGGAGGTTGGTCGCTAGGAATTCATTGACGGAGTAAGGGCAACAACTCACCAGGAGTCCCTTCACCTTGCTCTTGAAAGCGTTTAGGCTAATATCTTCTCTTTTTAGACCCTGTGGGAGCTTATTAAACAGTCTGGAACCGAGTTGGAAGGGTCCCTTTAGTACCTTAGAGAGTCTGACTGCTCCCAGGTGAATGTCACCCCTTCTCCGTGTGTGATGGTGGTGAATTTCATAATTTTTAAGCCCCAGTCCCTCCCTCCTGATATAAATTATCAGTTCTAATATAAATAGAGCAGGGAGAGTGAGGATACCCAAACGAGGGAATAGTGATCGGCATGACACACGCTGGTCCAATATTCCTGCCAGAAGTCGCACAGCCTTTTTTTGCAGGCGGAAAGCCCTAGTGCAGTCTGAGGAATTTCCCCATAGGGCTACGCCATACGACAGGTGAGATTGCATGAGACTATAGTATATTACCTCTATTAAAATGTTTGTAATTAACATATCCCATGACGCAATTTTTTAATTTTAGTTTGTTTGTTTGTGATTTTACTCTATGATCATTGATCAATTTTAACTATAACATAGAGTAAAACAAACATTTCCGTCAATGTCATTTGCATTCTGCAATGCGAGGTCGGTGGAAACCCCGCCTAAGTCTTGAATGTCTGTTACCACGTCACCGTATTTGTATTTAGCCCTAGCCGGTCGGTGGAAACCGCGCCTAAGCAATAAGTCAATAAGTTTTGGTGCAAATCAAATTCAATAATTGTGGCCAAGCTGTGTTCGAAAGTGGTACATCTCATACATCAAAATGCTCAGAAAAATTTGTCTGTCCTTCTAGATATGTATTTTAAACAATTTTACAGTCAATATTACATGAGTTATTTGCTTTTTACACCTATTAGGCTTTCCCCTCCAATTGTCTACTAGGATGGGTATAATATTAAGAACAGTCTCTACTTCCAGAAAAATTAGTGGTAATTTCCTTATAACTTACCCATTTAAACATCTTGGGCCCCCCAGAATACAAATCCGGGTGATTACAAATCTTCCTCATGTTAATTAGCCCAACGAAGATTTTGTACCGCCCAGTCAAGATCCGGTCAACCTCCCCAGAGTCCAAATAGCTCCGATACAATTCCCTTTGCTCGTCGGTTAGCCGGCAGAAAAGGACCTGCTCGTTTTTGCTCGGCAAGTTAATGTGCGTCTTTACGTCGGCTTTCATACGCCGAAGAAGGTACGGTGAAATTGTGTCGCGCAAAACTGTCGCACATCTGTAGGCTGTCGCAACTTGAACCTAGGAAGCAAGGAAACTAGGTTTATTATTCGGTTATGAATAAATGATGACTTTTATTTTATTACTAAGCCAACCTAGCGGGGTCGCACATCTGTAGGCTGTCGCAACTTGAAGCAAGGAAACTAGGTTTATTATTCGGTTATGAATAAATGATGACTTTTATTCTATTACTAAGCCAACCTGGCGGGGTTAGGGCTACACTGACTTAGGAAGGCCCGGGAAGTCTACTTTACATGCCATCGGTAGGATAGTACAGCGGCAACTCAATGAGGGTAGATGATGATGGCCTGAGGACTGGTAGAACATCCTCTCTCTTGACCACTGCTCTATTTGGAATGTTGTGGTCAGTAACATGGCCCACAGCCGCGATTTTCCCCTACTGGTGAAGGAAAGCTCCCCTTAAGTGATGGGTGGACACAGGCCAGGCGGAAATGTTTTTCCTTCTATGGCGAGTCTCGAACTTTTACTTTCCATTTCATAGTCTTGTTGTCTACCACCTGGACTACTTCTGACCACGTTCAAGATAAACTATGGCATACTATTATATAGTCTGCCCACATTACCTGTGAAGCATTCGCGTAGCCTCCTTGGGTGATGGGAACAGAAAATTCGGCCAGAAAGACAGGTAAAGAGCCCAGTTTACCAGGGAATATAAAGTCAAATAGTGACCAAAGCTCGCGTAAATTGTTTTGCATCGGCGATCCCGAAAGAATTAAACGATGGGGCGTAGTAAGTCGTTTTACGGCAACAGCCACCTGGAACAGGAAGCCACTATGAATACACATTAAGGGGCGGTAAAAGCTTATTGCCCCGCCAACTCATCGGGTAGGTGTTTTCTACCCTTCTAAGATAAGGGCCCGTATACAAGGACGATTCGGTCGCGATAGATCCACTGAGAAGTTTTTAATGGGAGGAAAATATGGCGTAACTGGTCTACGGCAGCAGATTGTAGCTGCGATAGACCAGCGACAAGCCAGCTACAAAAATCTGCTGCAGTAGACTGCCATTTTCCATTAGCTCACATAAAAAATTTCTTAGCGGATCACTCGCGACCGAATCGTCCGTGTCTACGCCTAAGCCGCACAAAGAAAATCTACAATATTGTCACTTGAATTTAATTCGGGGTGTTGGCTCACCTGTGCTTCTGGGTTTCGTATTTTATGTCCCTCGTCCAATATCACATAATGCCATCTATAACGGGATAGAGTTTCAATTTGCTGAACACAACCTTAAACAAAATATAATATTTCACACTAACGCGCAAATCGCAAATTCCACCGACCTCGTTTTTGATAGTTACCGTGATATTGACATGGTAGCAGACATTTTTAGACTGTCATTAATGTTTGCTACCACGTCAATATTATGGTAACTACCAAAAACGAGGTCGGTGGAATTTGCGCCTTACACAAAAAAAGTTTAATCCCTGCTGCATGGGTGAATGAGCCCAATAATGACATTTACGATAATAATAATAGATAAAAGAAATTCTACTGCCGAAATACAAATTCCAGAACCTAAGGCGGCTATTTCACCGACTAATTTGCTTCACTAATCGTGGTAGCAGATATCATTAATAAGTCTCTACCGCAGAGGTTCTCAATCTTTTTTCGTAGCTGGCCCCTAAATGATATAAAATTGCATCGCGACCCACTAAATTCTACATTGCAATTTTTACTTCGATTTCCATCCTAAAAAAATAGCCTTACATTCCATAGGCGTACGCAGGAATAGGAGCAAGGGGGGGGGGGGGGGTTGATCCAGCAACCAATAAATATGATACATCGCCTTACTTTAATTTTATTTATTTATTTTGGAAATTGTAAGCAGAAAATGATGGGTTTCCGCGTTTTTTTTATCGGTTTTGGCCACCGCTCCCACCAATATTTAAAAAATATGACTTAAATTGAAAAAAAACTTGTCATTCAATTCAATTCTATCTAGTGTATAATTGGCAGACGAGACCACGTCGCAACCTACTTGGAAATTTTTCGCGACCCACACTTTGAGAACCCCTACTACCATATTCTAACTTAATTTATAACAGATGAGTTAAGTATTTACATAATAGTCTCCTTAAAACAAAAAAAAAAAACAAAAATCTCAAAACACAATTGAAGCAATTTTGCCGGTGGAATAGCCGCCTTACCTAAACTATCTGTCGATATTGATGACGAGAGTCGTGACTTGCATTATCTTTGCATTGAACCGAAATAAATTGGCATAATTACCAAGCCACTTCCAATAATTGGTAAAATAAAATAGATCGTGCCTAACAATAACCTATGTGTTGCCGACAGCGGGCAAACGTAGAGGGAACTGTCAAGGGAAATGTGGTTAAGTTGTAGGGTTGCAAACATAAAAAAAGAAAATATCGGAAAATGAAAAACAAATGCACAATTCAACAGGCAGGGCTGACAACAGAATCGCAGACGCAGAAGTTATGGGTCACAACTACGGGAATCGATGACATACCTGACTTGGTGGTATTCCTAGTAGCTTGATTTTGACTGCATTTGGTTTACGGCGAGAACTCCGTTCAACAGCACACTCGTTGATTGGTTGGGCCGAGGATGGCCATGGCATATTGCTAGCCTGGCCACTTCCAATCAAACGCTATGCAGTACCGTAAACAAAAACTACTTACCAGTGTAAGAAGTAATGAGGATGCCTTTGTGCTTGAGTATATCTTCAATTAAAGATTTCTTTGAGCCTAAAAGCAACGAAAGGATCCATAAAAGGAAAGAAATTGCCCGGAGGACAATAATAAAACATATACGGGGTTAATATAATAACGAAGGGTTTCACGGCTGGAGTCAAATAAGGGGACAGAAGAATCCGGGCTAATAGGCCGTGGTCGATTTGAAGGTAGGCTTCCAGATACAGTAGCAACGGTACCTCCGCGATACAACCTTAGAAGTGTACGTGTACGTAGTGCCCCTGAAGATGTCGATCGCAGTTGTTAAACGAAACGTTTGGAAGCGTATTAGCCCGGATTCTTCTGTCCCCTTCATATACGCGGTTACCATGTGCTGCTTGCTCGTCGCCGCGCCACCTACTAAGGCTCGGTACACAAGGACATTCAACGCCGGGCGTCAGCCGCCAAGGAACTTGTTATGGAAACAGATGGGTTGGTAATAGGTTGGTGCAAAAAACCGACTCCATCTGAATGCACTTCAGAAGATTTTCGACGCTGAGGCGTGTCGAGGGGAAAACCGTGCACCGGTGTGCGGTCAGCTTCACGCCATCTTCAGAAATCTATTGAAGTTTACTCAGTGATTTTCCAACCACTCACTTGCTACAATGACAAATTTCTCAGCGCATAACCTGGATCAAGATCGTCCGTGTGCACCGTGCCCTTGTAGGTATGTCAAGCTATTCAGAACCTAACACGGATATGTCTTCTTTCTACTCACAAGCAAGGTACCCGATGGTGGTTTCGCTATTTTGGCTGTAGTAAAACATTTACCATGATGTGAACCAGACATGTGCAATAGAGCAGCACGAAACTGTGGCCACCACCTGCGCAGTTCGGCGACCCACTGTTGCATCAGCGTCGTTGGACATACAATAAGTACGGGGCCGATGCCGTGGAAACCACCGTATCGGGACTTGAGCCCGCTCACAGAGAGCCCCGACAAAAACGCGATGATCTGCACGGTTTTCCCGAGGCCCATCTCGTCACCGAGGATACCACCACATCTCTGCTGATTCAGTTCCCAAAGCCATTTGACTCCCACGCGTTGATACCTGTGGATCATAATTTGTTGAGTCTTATGCACATACCCAATCCTGTTGTTTCCAACATAAAACCTATGTCAGGCCAGCCATGGAGTACGGCAGCGAAGTGATAGTGATGGGAAGCGCAAGTCAATTGGAGAAACTAAATAAAGTTCAGAACAACGCACTCCGTATTATTACAGGCTCTGCAAAATCCACGCCAATTGCTGCTATGGAAATACAAGCTGGAGTGGAACCACTAGAAGTCAGACGGGAATGTGCAACATTGAAGATATGGGAACGTATGAAGCGGGCCAGGTCAACTTTCTGGAAAGCATATAACCCTGCCCGGGAGCGACTGCGTACTCACATGGCTCCTATTGCAAAGACTCTCGAGTTGGCAGAAAAGTATGGGTTCAACTTGGGTGAAGCTGAAACTGCCAACAATAATTTTGAGTTCTTTAATAACCTACCTGCTGCAAACTTGACCTTAGAAGATCACAACCTACCCAAATCCGCATCCTTGAATATAGCCCTGCGTAAATCGGCCCTACAAACAATCCATAGCCGATATCCGGCTGCTGACTGGCTTCATGTCTACACGGACGGATCATCTATGCCCGGGTCAGGAAACACAGGTGCTGGGTATTTCAGTCCCTTATTTGAAGGGCACGCTGCTGTAGGAGCCCCCCTAAGCTGCTATGATGGAGAGGTTGCAGCCGTTACGATAGCAGTGGAGAGGTTAAAAGAAGCGAAGAGTCACAAAAAAGCAGTTATCTTTGTCGACTCCCATGCTGCTATCCTCGCCCTCTCCAGCAATAACGAAACTGACTGTCCTCGCACCATCCAATGTAGGCGACTACTCGACGAAATGGCTGCTGTTGGCTGGACAATTGCGCTTCAGTGGATTCCGAGTCACATAGGTGTGGCTGGAAATGAGAATGCAGACCACCTAGCTAAACTTGGCGCATCACTACAGCAGGTTAAAATGAAAACTACACTCTCCTCTGCGAGATCACTAATAAACTGCACATGTGCTAATCAAGTAAAAACTCGTCATGCCACAGCTGCACAGGGCAAGAAGTGGGAGAGGCTAGTAAAGGACGGGCCAATCAACCGAAACCTCCCCCGCCACGTGTTTGTTGCCTCCTTCAGAGCCCTCACTGGACACGACTACCTAGCTTCACACCTACATAGGATAGGCGTATTCGACTCGTCCTCATGCCCCCTGTGTGGACACCCCTCAATGGTGGCCGATCATCTCTTTGGATGCACGGGGCTTGCAGACGCTCGAGACTCGTCGGTGAACACAGGAGAATATCTCCCCGCTGATCTATACTGGCTTGCGCGACACCGAATGGCAGAGATGCCAAGAGTGGGCATTGGATAATAATAATAATAATTGTTTCCAACGGCTGCTTTCAGCATTTCTGCTTTAAGCAAGCCTGGCGGGGGAGTGAGTCTGTTTGTTAACTTGAGGCACCCAAAGGGCAGACTCTTTCACCTCGGGGGTAAGGGGAGTTGACGGACAGGGTGGACCTCCTGATTATAGTGGATTCCGAACCATTTGGGGAACATAGTAAAGTCACACGATTAAATCGGAGGTGACCAGGACTCGACACTAACGTAGCCTGACTGGTATAGTCTCAGTGCGTTATCATGTCACACCATGTTCCCCTACCAACGCTGTGCACACTACCAAGTTTGCCGCAGTTTGAAACATGCTCTGTTCTAATGGGATCAACATGGTAAGGCCGTTGGCGTACCCAACCCTAATAGGGATCTAGTTGTTTTTAACTACATCTCAAGGTGAGGGCGAGGCACAGTATTACGTATTCTAAGACTGTCAGTGTGTGGCAAGGTTAGGTTAGGTTACGTTACTGTTGCAGCTTTCTGTCTGTTTTCTGACAGGTACAACTACGTAAACAAGCTTTGACCAGCAGCTAAAGGCCAGCAAGTCCTGCTGCGGGATGGGAGTTAAGTTGAAGCCTCACACTCATTTTATTCAAAATGAGTGACAGTAAGTTTTATAAAGCGAATAAGGAGACTACTATGTATATAAGCCTCACACTTCCTGTGCTATACCAGCAGGTGGGCCAAAAAACAGCAGAGGAGGTCACAGGGCATCAGGTGTCTGCTTCCAGATTCTCCACTTCCGCGACAAAAAAAAAATATAAAATATGTGGCAAGGGACTGCATGTCTGCGCAGACCTTGTGAATCAATCCTGGAACTATAACCTGAGTTATAGAAAGTAAGAAGTTTAGGCGGTCCAATGAGGCGGTGAGGCGGCCCCCTGAGGCGCCGAAACTACAAAAGGCACCCAGGACATTATTTTATAGGGATTAACCCTTGCTCCTCTTCATAAGCCAAAATGATATCGAAAAATTTCGTACTGTACAATGTCATTAGTGCCTGGAACTTACTACTACTAATAATTAGGTACATACTGTGGAGAAAAGTGCCTTTAGCATTGTATGTTTAATTGAAAAAAGAAAAAAAAAACAATCCAACCTCTCGCCACTTTGACAAGTTCATGGGATCTGGGTCGGGCCTTGATTTACTTATATTTATTATTGACTGATAAATATATAAATAAATAAATAATGACTTTTTGTTCTATTACTAAGCCAACCTAGCAAAGTTAGGGCTATAAAGCCCTTTTGTACACTCAACTAGGAAGACCCAGGACTGCCCACTTAACATGCCCTCTGAAGCAACGTACTACAAGCACTTTTGGTTCGTTCGAAAAAGTGCGCCATTTTCAAGTCTTGCTGAAGCAATTCACCGCACGGCTTTGGGCTGTATTACTTTCACTGCATTCTCTCCACGAGAACAGGTATTGATTGACAAATTGACATACTTGTAAAGCTGGTCCCAAATAATACTTGGAACTTTGAACCCGTTATCCAGCTCTCTCACATTGTTTTCGATTTCTTCTCGGTTATTCTCCTTTTCCCAAGCTTCTATCCTACGAATATAATCTGCCATGGTCCCATCATCTAGATCTTTACCACCTGAAATACACAATAATTTCCTAGTTAGAAAATAAGCGGGATATCAGTTAAACGGGATATTATAGCTCTTGCCATTCCAGTTAATATATTTCTATGATTGATACATACGCTTTCTTTTAATTTCATCATCGGAATCCTCCCAATCAGAATCATCGGTAGCCCACTCCTCATCACGATCATGGCAGCTCCTCGACTTCCGTTTCCGGTGCCGCACAGGTACGGGCACAGGCGGAACTCTCATTTCCTCGTCTTCTGCTTTCCATTCTTGGTCATTATCATCATCATCCGGAAGGTACTCGCTCCCCGATGATTCAGGCATTGCGGTATACTCAGACGGTAACTGTCTAGGTCTCTTTGGCTTACTCCGGTACATACTGCGAAAAATCAAACCCAGGATTAATTATACTCTGTTTGTCAAATTAGATAGGCATCATGGCATTTTATCTTATTTTTATTTTTTTAATTGAAACATTTTTGGGTTTGTTTTCGTAATAATGGTTTTAACTAAGATGTATAGTAATGTAATATGAAGAACCAGTAGAATCTATTCTGATGGGCAACATGAAAGTGAACTTTCAAACGTTTCGTTAACAGCTGTAGTTGAAATCTTCAATGGCGCTGCGTATACTACGAAGGCTGTACCTCGGTGGCTCCGTAGCGAGTGCGAATCAGCCAGGATGGCTCTTCATATGAGTCCGGCTATGAAAGCCTTTGCAGCTGCACAGTAATAAAATAGTTTGAGTAGCTACTTCTATTGGACTCATTCTCAGGTAGAGTGGTAGATTTAAAAAATAAAACAATATCGTAGTATTAAATTTGACATTTTCAACACTCACCTGACTTCATAGTCTATTTCAGTGCCAAGAACGTCTCCAGGTTTTTTCTTTTTAGGAGAAAATATTCTCTTTTTCAGGGGTGATTTATTTCTATTGACGCTTGACTTCTTGACAGGAGTCTTAGGACCTTTTGTCTTCAAAGCCAGTTGAAAATTAATCTCTCGTTGCAAGTAGTTCTGAACATTGAACCTATGAAGAAAGGTCTGCTATGTTAGCATTCTGGCTTTAAACGAAACAGGTACAAAGTGCGCGAGAAGCCAAGGTTGGCGTTTTCAAAAGCAGTAAGTAGTGCAGAAAACGCTTCAGTTAAAGCCTTATTAATAATTATGTTTTGAAGGACTTTTGATGAACTTAGGCCTGCATAAAGTGGCCCATTGGTCCCTTGTCCAACGTCAGCGGCCCCATGGGTTTCGGACATTATTTCCGTAACAACAGAAAAGACACTAAATTACAGGGGGTTTTCAACAGAACAGCCCGTCCGAGGACGAGGGACAGAATTAGGAATGAAGTGATGAGAATTTCAGCGAAGAAATGTCTGGATAGTGGTATTGTGCTGACAATTGTCCTAAATGGCATAGTAACTATTCACTCTGGACAGCTAGGTC
Source organism: Psococerastis gibbosa (assembly GCA_963971405.1). NCBI lineage: Eukaryota > Metazoa > Arthropoda > Insecta > Psocodea > Psocidae > Psococerastis > Psococerastis gibbosa. The sequence goes on along the minus strand of OZ020491.1, from coordinate 18,631,162 downwards.
TAAAGATAATACATGTGTGTACCATGTGTACTTATAGGCTACTGTCATCAATGTGCGTCATTATTAGCCAATCAGAGCGCTAGTTACATGTCTTTTAGACTACTGATGGGTAGGCTCACTGAAGTGATAAAAGACTTGTAACGGCGACTTAGAGGACAATTCTGAGTTACCAGACGAAAGAAAAAAGAACTCCTAAAAAAGAGAGCAACTACAAATATGAGATTAGGGTAAGTGTTTTAATATAATATATTGGATATTTCATTTTTGTGTTCTATTGTATGTACAGCCTCCTACATGGTGAAATAGACCATAACAGTGGCATCACGAAGGAAGAGATATGGAAACCGGAAAAAACCTGGGAAACTGAAGCTGATTTTTTTGATGAGATTATGACATAACAGATGTTGCCATAGTAAGCAATTTCGTACAACTCACGGACAATCCCACAAACATTCTTAACTTTAGACTAAACTTAGTTGCTACTACTAACTTTACACACTGTTACAATGGTATATTAATTTTTTTTAAATAAATAAATATATAGCCTATTTCAGTTAAATTATACAATACAAGTAATCAATAAGTAATTGACTAGAAAGTATTAAGTAAAATCGTCAAAATATCGTCAAAATCAGGTAGTTCTGTCATTGTCATTGTGTTAGTACCTCAGTGACAGTGTAGAAAGCTTTCTCTACGAGATGGTTTCTAAGTAATTTAGGGAAGTTAGAAGCATTTCTCGCCACTCTCAGTTCAATCGGGAGTTTTCTAAGGTATGCGAAACCTTGTAGTATAGGATCCAGTCGCTCACACTTGGCTGTGCGTGGCGCTGGCCTTACAAGGTCTCCCCACTGCCTCGTGTTGTAGGTACTTGTATCGTCGTCATTGCAAATACGGTACTTACGATTCATTAGACTTTGACTCTACAGCACTGCCAAATGGTGTCATTTCTCCCATTCGAATTTTCCGTTCCAGATCCGTTTCGACCGGCATAGAAGGATCTGTCCCGTTGATTTCTATCTGGCTCCCCTCGTCATCATCAATTTCTCCATCTTCTAATTTCTTTGAACGCTTCGGCTGTTGATGTTTTACTACTGGTATTTTTCGCTTCAATGATTTGACCTGTATGTCTTTCTCAATCGCTTTATCCACTTGGTTAATGATCCCTTCCTCCAGAACATCCAAGTGATACGCTTCGATTCCAAGGGTTTGGAGTTCTTTAAACTAATTAAACAGAAATTATGAATTAAGTAATCTTATACTACAAGATATTAATTTAAGCTATACACTATTAAATATATGGAAACAGGGGTCTCGAACAACAGACAAGACAGCATAATTCGAGCGGCTGAGATGAATTTCACAGCCTGTCAGAGGGCATGAAGGGATAGGATTAGAAATGAAGAGAGCTTGGGGTGGAAACCCCATTACTGGAGAGGACAGCGAGAAGGATATTGCAAAGGTTCGGGCACGTAAAGCGAATGGAGGCAACGAGGAAATGGCCAGAGGAAGAAATAGAGGGAACACCAAAACACCAAGAAGGGGAAGACTAAGGAAGAGATACTAGAACCAGACTGAGGACGATACCAGAAGAATGAGACTGGTTCCAGAGAAAGCGCTGAATAATCAAGAGTGGAGATAGTAGGGAGTCAATGAAGCTAACATATCACACCCGGGCAACTGGAGCTAATTATTTATGATAATATATATTGCACCTTTGCACGTGCTTTTTTGTGAACATTCTGTTTTCAAAGCAGTAGCTCTTTCAGGGCAGAATTTCCTGTGTTGTCATACTATTTTATATTTTGAAGGACATAAGTTGACGCACAACGACATTAACTGGCGACCATTGCCATTGCCTACATCTTCTCTCAGCGGTAGAACAGCAATGCCGTCGTGTCAAAATCATAGCTTCGCCTTTGTTCATGGCGGAGTCGGACACTGGCCACTGGGACCACAAGCCAGCTAATGCCACAAGGCCATTGGCCTAAACTATAACTAGCCTTTACCTCATCATCAGCAGAAGCTTTTGGAATAGAGGACATGTCAATCTTAAACACATTCTTGTCTGTATCAGAGTTGGCGTTGTGTTCCTCTGGAGTAATATCAAGCGAAGTAGCTGTAAAACCCTCAATATTAGGATGCGAAACATGTTCGGAAGTATTTGACACATCCATGTCACTCTGGGTATAAACTAATTGCGACATTGCAAATCAGCTTATTTTAGGAGAGTATTAGTATTTGAATTGACAATTAACCGGCTTAAGAAAATGTGATGAGCTGCTATGCACTGTAATTGCTTAAAGTTGTGAAACTAAATTATATAAAATATAAATTAGATGTTTACGCGTTTTTATTTTGAAGATTGCCATTTTGAATTTTAGACCATAAAATAGAGTCGACTGGAAATAATCTATATTTTATATTTTATTTTATATCGGATTAATTTCAAATATATCTAATTTAATTTATATATAATTCTTAAATTATAACATACACTAGTTTTCTTAAATTATTCTGAACATAGTTTCGTAAAATTAATTTTGTAAATATTATAGTTTGCCCTTGACATTGATAGTCAAGGCCACAGTTTCTTGTTTTGTTTACATTACCTTTAGCTTTACACCCCTTCCAGTTCCAGACTTCCGGCTTCCGGCTACCACAGTTCCAATAGTTCCATGTTCCACCCCTCCTACTGTATCAAAATTTGAATAGAATGTTGAATTTAAGAATTGCTCACATTAAACTGTACTGCAATAGTATAACGATGAGGATTGATATTTATGATAATAATGGGCGCAGAGCACTGCAGAAAAGAAGTACCGTTTGGTTTTGGCAATGTAGCCAGCAGAGTTGGTAAGTGCAAAATTTGGCTTTAGGTTAAAAAAAATCTCTCCATCCATACCATGTAGTAGTAGTAGTTGTGAATTGAAGTAGGGCATCGCACTAATGTTTAATCCTAAAACTACTGCACTACGTCCTCTTCTTTACATCCTCCACAAGTTTCTTTTTGAACTCCCTCAAGTTTACATTTTTTACACTAACCCAATTTTCAGTTTATCTGGTAAAGGTGTGTAGTTAAGCTACCCCGCCGTATCAAAAGTCGAATGAAAATGCTTTTAATATGGAAGGAAAACATCCCATTTGCAAGGGAATTCATATTTTAAGCAAGGGTTGTATTATTTACATGCCTCTGACAATGTTGCTTCCATAAAAAAATTTATAAATAAATATAAATAAATAATCGTGTATTTACCTCGATCTAATGTTTATACAGTTTTTTATTAATAATGGTTGCGCTCCCTCGTACCGTGAGGCGTGTGAGGGTCACGCATTATCTTGGGCGGCTATTACACTGACGATCCTCAGTGTAATAGCCGCCCAATCTAATAAGTGGTAGGCTACAGCCTTACAAGCTTAAAATTACTTAAACATAGTTACATAGACAATATAAAGATATCAATTTAGTGTTTTGTGTTAATTGTTTTGCAAGTGAGTGTTAAGTCTTAAGTGAGTGTTTTCAATTTGTTAGTTAGGCCTATGTATAGGTTTATTTTTGACTTATGACTACTTTTGACATCGTATTCTGGTTTGTTATAGGTGTGCTTAGAGTATATGTTGAAGGCTGATATTGCCTTATATAGCAGACTGTTTCTTGTGCGCGAAAGAGACCATGAGGGTAGTGGGAGTGTTTCGTATGCATGAGATCTAGTGTTTCGGATATTGACAGACGGACTAACCATTTTATGCGCTATATGCCTCTGATTAAAGGAAAGTAGTTGCTTATTGTATAGTAGTTCCAGCGGTAGTATATTGCTAGATTTGTAAACTGTGTTTGAGTGCGCCAGCCTGGGTGTTCTTGTAATTGTCTTAAGTGCATAGTTCTGTGCTGTGCGGAGTGGACGTAAGTGAGTGGTTGCAGCCCCACCCCATACTCCCAGACAGTAGCTTAACTTGGCCTCATACCAGGCCCTATATATTTGTAATAGGGCTTTCTGGGGGAAAATTTTTGCAAGGTTGTATAGTATCATGTTTATTGGGCGTAGACTGCTATGCAATTTGTTGATATGCTCCTTCCACAACAGTTGTTCATCTAATTGTACTCCAAGATAATTCATTACCCGTGTACTACCAATTGTAATGCCGTTATACTTCAGAGCGGGGGGTGTCTCATCAGTGGCTCTGCATGAAGGGTACATTAATTTTGTTTTTTCTAGGTTCGGGATCAATCTGTGTTGTTTTAGCCAACTCATTATAAGATGCATGTCGGAATTCAGTTTTTGTGCGAGTTTATTTGAGCTGCCAGCTTTGACAATTAGCGCATAGTCATCTGCAAAGTTTAATAATTTATGGGATACTGACAGTTCCGAAAGGGAATTTACGAAGACTAAAAAACATAATGGTCCAAGGCCGCTGCCTTGAAAAATGCCATGTGTAATGGGTTGAGGGGAGCTAAGGGATGATCCACTAGCACTTGTTATTTGTACTACTTGCTTTCGTCCAGAAAAATATGATTGAAACCATCGAAGTAAAGATTTATGGATTCCAAGTTGCTTTAATTTGTTTATCATTATGGTATGATCAATAAGGTCAAAACACTTGCTTAGGTCTATTTGTAGGACTGCTGTTTTTTCTCCTCTTTCAAATGAATCCAAAATTCTTTTTGTCAGTTCAAAAATTGCTAGCTCTGTACTCCGTCCTGCCCGAAAGCCAAACTGGTTTGGTGATAAAAATCCCGTGGTCGACAGATATTTAAGAAGCCTTGCTTGAACGCAATTTTCCAGCAATTTTCCAATCGCTGGTTGTACATGGATGGGCCTGTATTGTGATGCTAGTGAGGGATCCCCTTCTTTAAAGATAGGTACTATTTTACTTTGCTTGAGTCCCTCAGGGTATTTTCCTTGGGACAAAGAGAGGGTGGTGGAGGGCTGGTAGTAGGGGTTCCTTGCATTCTTTAAGCATTTCGCAGGTAATACCGTCAATCCCTGACGATCTTTTCTTTTTTAATTTTTTTATTGCTAGATCTACCTCATTTAAGGTAAGGGAAGGGAAGAACATTGAATATGACTGTTTTATTATTTCAGGTAAAGGATCTGAGCCGCTTATTCCACTACTGGCTATTAAATTTTGGGCTATGCTTGCAAAGTAGGAGTTGAAGTGGTCCGCAATTAATGATTCATTTCCTTCTACCTCATAGCTGGTTCCACTAATCTTGATTGAGCTTATAAATTTTTTAGGCCTAGGTTTGATAACAGAATTCGCTACATTCCAAAACTCGCGGGTACTCTTAGCCTCTTGAAATTTTTTCATAAAATGCTGTGTTTTCGTTTTTTTAATCAATTTTTTTAATTTTTTTTGGGCCGTTTTAAGCTCATCGCGGAGGCTATTGTTAAAGGGGTAACGTGCACAGAGTTTATATAATTTATTCTTTACGTTATACATGTTTATAATTTCATTGCTTACCCATTCTTTTCTTTTTCTGTTTTTATTAGACAGCCTGATTGTTTCCATTGAGCTTTTTATGCTTTTTTGTATTTCACATTCAATTATCTCATAGGCCCGATCAACATTTTGAGTGTTGTACAATCCAATGGGTTGCCAGTTACCCTATTTAAATGTCCTTTAAGTAAGTGAATGTCGCAATATGTGTACGATTTTTGAACGTTTATTATAGGGTCTATTCCCTGTATAGTGATAGATATAGACTTGTGGTCGCTGATACCTGTATCACTGCAATGTGTAGTAATTATAGCTTGCATATTATTTTTTACGAATAGATGGTCTATTGTGGTAGATGTAGTGGGTGTAACTCTCGTTGGGCCTTGTATGTGCGATTGAAAGCCCTGTGAGGAAAAATAATTTAAATAGGTTATAGAATCTGATGTTTGTGTACTTATATCCTGGTTTATGTCACCAAGTAGAGCGTCAAACTTTGTACTCTCCATGTGTAAGAGGTCATCTATTTCATCTAAAAAGTTATTTATGTTAGTTTTTACATTTCGGTACGAGCATAACAACCTAAAGTTTATTTTTCTACTTTTTATTTTAATGAGTATACTCTCATGATATAATGTGGATAAAGTGGTGACAATATCATGTTGAACGTCGTCTCGGATGTACAGGGCCACGCCCCCTGATCTTCCATTGGCTCTTTCTTGTAGTCTTCCCGTGTAGCCTTGTATTTTAAATAGTTTGAACTCTGATTTGGTAATCCAAGATTCACTAAGCACTATGAGCTGATAGTTGATATTTTTATAGACATCTGAGTGAAGTAGTGTTACTAGGTGGTCGAAGTTCTGCCTAATCGAGCGAATATTGCAATAAAAAATGTTAAATGCCATTATTATCAAGTAACGGTTTAAAAAATTATAAGTACATAACTACTCTAGTCTAAATCTGGTGCCGTGAACTTGTGCCAACAACACTGGCCGTGGTAGTAGTAGGAGTGGTAGTACCAGCTGATGGGGGGGCATTGTTTGACGGGCTCTTTGGTATGTCTTCTAGTAGGTGAATGCGTAGTTTTTGGTTGTATTCGTCTTTCCGCATGAATATTTGACCATCTGAGACCCACACAAATTTGTAGTTTATGTTTTTGGCTGCTCTCCTCGCCTGCCAGAATAACTCTTTATTGAATGGCGTTAAGTTCTCATTGATAAATATTCTGTCGTCGGAGCCTCCAGTGATTAGGTTTTTGCTCGTGAGTCCTGTTCTCTTCTTTTTTAGCCACTCCTCCGCATCCTTACGTCTTGAAAACTTAATTATGACTGCTGGCTTCACTTTTGGTGTTTTCAGTCGGTGGCAGGCTTCGATTGAGTTTGGTTGTATTACTGGGAGTCGAAGGTGCTCAGAAATATCCGTTATTACCTTCATGAGGTCTTCATTTTCGGTTATGTCAAGTCCATGTATCTCAACGTTGTTTTTCCGGCCATATTGGTTGAGATCGCTCACATCTGTTTTTATCTTTAACAATTCTCGATTTAGCCATTGGTTCTGATTTTTTAGGACTGATACCTCTTTAGATAAGACCTCTCTCTTCTTTTTTTCCTCTTGTAACTCACCCTTTATGACGTCATATATGTCAGACAGAAATTTCAGGGATGACTGCATAGTTTTTATTTCCTCTGGCACTGATTCCATTTTCTTAAGTCCGACGGCTAGACTATCAATTTTGCTCTCAATAGCCTTCAGCTGTGCCTTATCCGAGTACGCTGGGTCACTAGCTGCTTTGCACACCTGGCATCGCCAAGTAGCCCTTTGTTCGGGAGTGCGTTGCTTAAAGACACTCAATCTTATATTTACGCACTCAAGATGGTAACTCCCAAAGCATTCAGCGCACGAAGGGACCTTGGTCTCGGTTAGTTGCTTCCCGCATTTTGCACAGTCCACCATTATTATCACGCAAACAGTAGATATCTGTCGAGAATATTGTAAGAATGTTGCTGGTTTAAACATGTTAAGACTCTTATCAATTCAATATCACAGCTGATTGTCAATTCCTGTGTAGTGTATTTTCACAGCGCCTGAGCACGCTTAACTTTCGAGAGCCGTTCTTGCTATAGTCACAGTCTGCGCATTCACAACAGCTCAGCACACATCCAGACAGACAAATTAGCCAAAAAATGTAGAAAATGGAATAGGCACTGACCCTTCAGCCTTGGATAAACGTGTCCAGTCCCTTCCCGATCACTATGGTTATTAATACGTTGCGAATAGAAAACTTTTTCCACCAAAATAAGAGAAAAAACACCGGAGCGCCTTTCATGCAACCTCACAAAACTTGTCAACACGTCAATGCTCGCTCAATATGAGCAATTTGTTCCTATGACCTATACCTAACCTGCAAAATTCGAACTAATTTGGGCTGTATCTCATAAACTATACTTTTTCGACTTTTAATTCTTTCGGAAATGGGTTTCTTTAAAGCTAAATCAACGATATAGAACCAAATTTTGTGATTTTTTGAGGGGTAGCTAAACTACACCTTTACCGTTTATCTTCTAATTTAATTAATTTTAATTATTCTGACGCGCTTTTCATGAAAAGGTAAAGGTGTAGTTTAGCTACCCCTCAAAAAATCACAAAATTTGGTTCTATATCGTTGATTTAGCTTTAAAGAAACCCATTTCCGAAAGAATTATAAGTCGGAAAAGTATAGTTTTTGAGTTACAACCCAATTCAGTTCAAATTGTTGCATGGGCAGGTTAGGTATAGGATCAAATTGCTCATAAAAATTTTATGGAAGCAACACTGTCAGTCAACCCTTGCTTAAAATATGAATTCCCTTGCAAATGGGATGTTTTCCTTCCAAATTAAAAGCATTTTCATTCGACATTTGATACAGCGGGGTAGGTAAATGAAGCTAAAAATGAAAATGTCTGTTTTCTCAAACTATAGGCCTAATTGAAATAGTAGTTTTTAGTCTGTCTTATATTGTGATCACGTACCTACCTACTTATTATTCATTCCTTATTATCTGTTGAATATTCTTGTTTTTTTTTTTCTTCCGATTTTATGTTTAAATGACACATTAATGTAGCGCGAAGTCAAATTAATGGACACAAGAAACAAGTCTCACAGTCTGATCAAGGAGGCTCATCTTGCACAGAATCTCTGTCAGCATTTTTCTCCACGTTCAACGTTTTTAGCTTTTCTGCGTTCTTCAATCTTTCCCTGTTTTTTCTCATTCTTCGTTTTTTCATTGCGAGATTTCTTCTAATTTGAGGTCATGCCACCCAACTTATTCTTTTGTGTACACATCGTCTGCCTCCATTTTCTTAATCTTCTGCTCTTCTGTATATATTTTGTTTCTTGACGCCTTTTTTCACCCTTTCCTTCAATTCTTTACCCCAACCCAAACCCCAAATTGTCACTTGTCATTTAGGTGATTAGGCTGCGGTCTAGTGCTGGGCTGCAGTGCAGACTCTCAGGAGACAAATCATCCAGCCTCCCTCTCCCCTCCAGCCTGGCATTGCATTTTGCATAACAATTCCTGAAATTTATGTTGATGTAGGCGTCATGCTGACAAGCCACCCTCGTGGCCTCTTCGACAAACAGCAGTACACTCAGTAGGTTGTCATGCCACGTTTTTCCATGACTTCAGGTTATAAAGTTTATTTAGTGCCCCGTGCGTCAGATGGGCTGCACTACAGTGAGAAGAAATGAAGCATATCTGGTGCATTGTCTTCAACATTGGGTTTTAATTTTAGTCTGAAATTCTGAAGTGCGGAGGAAGGCCTAACACAATTTTTATAATGCCACGCTACGCCACTGCGCGGTTCTCAAATCTTCTCATAAGGTGCAAATTACACTGACCTCGCATTTGATAGTGATCCAGATATTGACGTGGTAGCAGACATTAAAGGCTGTTTTTAATGTCTGCTACCACGTCAATATCTGGATCACTATCAAATGCGAGGTTGGTGTAATTTGCGCCTAACAGTCAAAAGTTATGCGTCACCAAACTTGATGTATAATAGTATACCAAATGAATGGGTTGATCGTAAAAAATTATAATTTTAAGGAGAGGAAATTAATGGGATGGAAATGACTAAAGCAGACAACGCTCATAATTTTTAGCCGAGGAAGCCCATTTCGACTTCTCTAGTGGTGATTCGTTTTTAATTGCTTGGTAATGACTCGAGCTCATCCCAAAATCCCCTTTTTTTAATTTTTGTGCTTTGCCAAAATTTCCTCAGTTCAAGGATACTTTCGTTCTCTCCCAAGCTTTAACTTCTCTAACTTTTTACTCTTATGATGTTTGGAGTTGCCTGCTAGTCAAGGCCGCACCCGGGGGGGGGGGGGGGTCAGCCGATTTTAGCCCCCTCTTGAAATGTATATTTTCCAACCAAAATGCTTGAAACCCTACAACTTTGCATCAGTATTTAAGCAAAAACTCCCGAGAGAGACCCCGGACCCCCTGTTTCGACTTAACGTAACTTCAATAAGGCTATAGGAGTGTAAAATATGTCAAACCCCAATTTCAGGCCTATTTTTTCACACTTGCGATAAACAGGCCATTAGCAGATTTAGTCAAGACCTTAGATATCTGTAGATATATATATATCATTGAATAATTCATGTTTAAATAATTGTAAGTTATGCGGAAATCTGTTGAAATCTCGAAATCGAAAATTGCGTCCATCACATAGCTTTCCTTATCCTAACATTGAAATAGGAAAGCAAAGCCGTCGTTTGTGCTCTTTAACTTGACAAAAATCCGGTCGGTCTGACCAGCTAAGTGCTAACTTATTAAAAAGCTATAACGGGTGACCTATGGCAAGCCATAAATGGTTCCCAGACCCTCTGTCTTTGACGTAAAAAATTGCCGCTCCATGACTGCTCGTTTTACCGCTTGCATGTTGTGACTTCTTTGGTCTCTATTAGAATTAGATGAACTAAATTAGGGGTGGCTCTGTTGCTTGGGCACTCGGTGGTCGATGATGGAATTATGCTGTGTTCATTTATTTAACCATCCCTTGAATTAGATATTTCAGTTATATAATGTTTAAGTTATCGTACACAATTTGATTGATATTCGCCCATAACTATCGAAGAATGGAATTCATGAATCAACTGAAGGAGCTTGAATGTAGCAAGAACTGAAGAGGGAGGCGCAGGACCGAGAGAGCTCGAAGATGTAGGGAGTTGCTGCCAACCAAATGTTGAGATTGCGGAGAACCAGTTAGTCTATTAAATAATTCACAGGATAAATTTTATTCTGGTATAGTAATAACTCCCATGCATGGGTTTTCCGAAACAAGTTGTGTGGTAATTGCCGCTGCCAATGCTCTTCGTAGATGCCAATAAAAATAAACTACGGGTAACTGAAGAACCAGTAGAATCCGGGCTGATGGCCCGTGTTGGAATTGAAAGTGAACTTCCAAACGTTTCGTCAATATCTGCGGTCGACATCTTCAGTGGCGCTGTGTAG